>JARFXV010000595.1:550000-596384 GCA_031761425.1 Cosmopolites sordidus
TGGAACTGGTGACCGAGACCATAGAGGTGGCAAATTGGTTTATTTTGCTGAAGGACAATAACTTTATATTATAAATTCGTTCTATCAGAAAAATATCAGCAGAAAATGGGCATGGAAAAGTTCATCTGGACTCACCAGTGAAATTGATTACATCATGACCAACAATAAAACAATATTTCACAATTGTACTGACTTTACCAATTTTAATGTTGGAAGTGACCACCATATTAAGTCATGATTACATCATGACCAACAATAAAACAATATTTTACAATTGTACTGACTTTACCAATTTTAATGTTGGAAGTGACCACCATATTATTATAGTTAGAATTAACTCTCGAAGAGAGCACCAAAGAATGGCGAGGTGAAGGAAGGGCAAAGTGGATTCCGTGAAATTGTTGGAGAGAGGCGGCGATTTTGAAATTGCTTTGTCGAACCGCTTTGCTATGTTACAAAATCCGGAAGTGATGGAAATATCACCTCAATATGAAGAAATCACCAACAAAAATCTTAAGTGAGACAATTAATTTAATGAAGAAACGACGGACAATGAAAAATGCAGGGAGTCTTTTTTGCAGGGTCGAGTACGCTGAGCTCTGCAAAACTATAAGAAAACATATTAGAGAGGACATGCGCCAGTTCAACATGCAGCTAGTAAAAAAAACAATGGAAGAAAATAGAGGAATAGAGGAGCTAAACAGAAGCTAAGAAAGAAAAGAACGCAAATTTATGCCTTAATGCGTGAGGACAGTGTAACTGTCGAAAGGCTAAAAGTTGCTGGTCGGACGTTACATAAAACACTGGCAAAATTATACTCAAAGTTCCCCAATGAACAAAAAGTACTTGACTTATGGAAAAATGTAGAAGTGATTGTTTTACATAAAAAAGGAGCAGAGGAAGATTTAAAGAACTACCATCCAATAAGCCTCCTATCAGTAATGTACAAAACTTTCATTAAGATAATATCTAAAAGAATATTCAGAAAACTGAATGACGCACAACAAAGAGAACAAGCAGGATTCAGAAGTGGATTCAGTACAATGGATTACATTCAGGTTGTACAGCAGGCCATAGAAGGGTACAACGAATACACCATGCCACTGTTCTTATCTTTTATCGACTACGAAAATACATACATACATAGACAGACAAATCATATGTAAACTTATTAGGATCGATATTTGATTGAGCCACAGCGACAATTCATCTTGATCTTAAAATGGAAATTAATGTAGAACGAGGTATATGATAGGGTGACGCAATATCGCCTATTCTTTTTCGGATTGTCTTGAAGAAGTATTCCGTAAACTGGATAGGGAACAGGATGGTGTGTTCATCAATGATGCAAACTTAAACCATCTCAGATTTGCAGATGATATCGTTCTCCTTTCACAAGACTCAGATGAGTTGCAAATATGCGTACAAGAGCTGCAAAGGGCTGTCGAACTATTTGGCATAAAATAAACTGAAAAAGAACCAGGTTATGTTCAATAAATTCGCTGACGACAGAATAATTTCAGTTTTAGGAACGGATTTGGAGATTGTGGATCACTCAATATATCTTGGGCAGATGATTTCAATGGAAGGGGATACCGCCCTGAAGGTGAAACGGCGTGTTAAATGTACCTGGCAGGCATTTGGCAGGCTCAACATTGCGTTTAAGAGCAGACTGAAAAGATAAGTCTTTCATCAGTGCGTTCTACCATGCGTATGTCATAACGGACATACGGAAGTGAAACCTGGATACTCATGTCGCAATGAATTCAAAAACTTTGAGTAGCAAAGAGGGAAATGGAAAGTTGTATGTTTGGTATTACAAGACGTGACAGAAAGCCCTGCGTATGGATCAGGGAACAAACGGAAGTGGGTGACATTATTGGAAGAGTAAAGCAATTGAAATTGAAATGGGCAGGCCATATAGTGAGACGATGGTACGGCAGATAGACTAAGGTAATCCTGGAGTGGATACCGCTTGATCGCAATCGTCCACGAAGAAAACCGAAAGCACTATGGACTGATGATTATATATATATATATATATATATATATATATATATATATATATATATATATATATATATATATATATATATATATATATATATAGCACCATCTAGCACTTGAATAGCAGTAGTAGAAAAAGGTGGTTTCTGGCCCAAAATCCCTACCTAACCTTGATCTTGGCGTATAACAACGGGCGGTTATTGTGGTTAGGTTTCCGGTCGATAGATGGTGGCGCATGGATGTCGTCATTGTCGATAAGTTAGATTTCTGTGGTTTATGTTATTTGGATGTGGTTTTCTACCGATAAATGGTAGGGAAGTGGCACCCTTGTATCTTGTGCTGGAAGTAGGTACTGTACTGAGCATTAGGTCTTCGTTTTCTAGAAAAATGGTGGTGGACATAGCCACAATTTAGATCCTAATCTGACTCTGATAATAATGGATGGGGTTCGCGGGTCTTTGGGACAATGTAATGACAGCATCCAAAATGAGAATCTAACCTAAAATGTGGTCCATAATAACGGATACGGTTTTCGCTGGTTTTTCTAAGGCATAATGACAGTTATCTGTACTAGGATTTTAAATGATACAATTTGAGCTTTCTAATTTTTTAATGCTGGGTAGGTAGGTAGGTGTTTTTAGGTAGGTTGATTAAAGGCAGCAGCTGTCAAGTAGATAGGTTAACTGATGATAGATTGACAAGTTGACAGATCAGAGATAGATTGTATGATAGATTGGCAGATGGTCGATAGATAGTATGACAGGTAGGATTCCAACAGAAGGATAGCAGATGATAAATACGATGATAGTTTAAATATTCGTAAAATTACTTACAGTCTATACAGTCATACAGTATATATACAGTCTATACAAGTATAGTATATCTGGGTGATGGTTGAGAATAAAAACTAAATAAAAATGATCTTTTATTTTGCGAATACATATTTTGCGAATACATAAAATAGATCTCTCAATCACTATTAATAATATCTTCTGCTACATATCTTTAATTTGAAGTCATTGAATTCAGTATCTCAACCTTTTCCTGGATAGTACATATCTTCAATTCACAAATTGACTAAGATGAAACGATTGAAATAAATCGGTAAAACACTTTTCTTTAAGCTCCAATAGTATCAATTGCCCAAGGAGGGTTTTTATTAATTTGGAATTAAAAATCGGCCGAGGAACATGAGGGGAACGTTTCAATAATTTTCAATAGACTTAGCAACTTATTCTGCAAGACATTTCCGATTATTGTTAAGAGATCCATCTGGAAATAGTTAAAACGTAAATAGAAAACATAGATAAATGAAAATAGTTACTTACTTTTTCTCGATTATTGATCTCCATACACAATTACAAGATAACAACAACGCCTTTTAGATTGACTATTTACTGGGCAGGACAAAATCTTTTAGATTTAAGTTCCAGGCTGACCGATAAACTACACTTTTCCTTATGAATACGTTAACCAACCACCACCACTATGACATAATTTGTCTATCCATATTTTGCGCAACTAAGAACATTTTAAATATAGGAAATTGTATTAAATGGGTTATTAACCAAAACACACATTTACATGTTCTGATATGAAAAATAAAAATTTTAGTGTTTGACCAAGTAATCTGCGATGCTTTAAAGACATTATAAAAGACTTAATATATTTATTATCAATATTGTATTTTAATTACATCATTAATATTCTTTATAAAATTCCAAAAGACATAACAACTACAATAATATAAATATTAGCAAAATTTTTATTTTTTTGTATTTTTAAAATTGGTCTACCTTGTAATAGGGTAATAATTATTTGTTCTGGTCAAACGAAGAAATTTATAATATTACTCATGTAAGTTTAAACAGCTGTTATACGAGAATTTTCAGAAAATATGATGCACATTATTTGCAATATAATTATTATAGACGTGTTTATTTTATATTGATGATTTTCCGTGGATTAATACTCTTACTATTTTGCTATTCAGAGAGTATTCATTCTCTATAGACTCTGATACAAGGTGCTATCAATAGTATGTTCAGGATGTGGTGGTTGATAACAGGTTTTGAAAGGTAGAGCGTAGGTATGTAGAGTAGTTAACATTTTTTTATTTCAACATAAATAGAACTTTTTTATTTCTGTTTCAGAAACATATTCCAACCCCAAATTATAGACATAAAAATCAAAGCAACATAGTTTTATTTTTATGTAACAACACACATTTGCCGGACAATATTGTAAACACAAATCATAGACGTGAAGAAGCAATTAAAATAGATAGAATCTATTATAAGACATCAAATATCTACATTTTTCAGGAACATGTTACACATCGTCTACATAAAAAATCAAAAACAAAATAGATATAATACGTTTTCTTTAAAGACATTTTATGTCATCATAAACGATCAGGCTTTAATGTTAATGAATAAGAGACTCTATATTATTTTTGACTTTTCTTTTCAAAAGTAGGTTTCAAATAAGAGTGATTACGACTTTAGTTTTGTATAAATTATTTACATAAAAGCTGTATAGTATACTGGATAATTTGTGTAGTTGAGAAAGAGTGGTGGCTGGTTAACGTATTCATAACGAAAGGAGTAGTTTATCGGTCAGTCTAAAACTTAAATCTTAAAGGTTGTATCCTGTCCAATAAATAGTCAATCTAAAAGGGCTTGTGATTATGTAACTATATATGGTGATTAGTCTATAATCGAGAAAAAGTAAGTAGCCCTATTTTTGTTTACATATGCTTTCCATTTATATATTTTAACTATTTCCAGATTAACAATTTCCACTTAACAATTATCGAAAAGTCTTGCAGAATAAGCAGCTAAGCCTATTAAAATTTTAAAAAACCTTCCCCCTGACGTTCCTCAACCGATTTTTAATGCGAAAATAATGAAAACCCTTCTTGGGCAATCGATCTTATTGGAGCTTGAAGAAAAGTGTTATCGATTTATTTCAATCATATCTTAGTCAATTTGTGAATAGAAGATATGCAGTATCAAGGGAGAGGTTGAGAAGCTGAATCCTATAACTTTAAGTTACAGACATGTAGCAGAACATTTAATTATTAATGATTGAGGGATCTATTAATAAGTAAGTAATATGTATTCGCAAAATATAGGATCATTTCTACTTAGTTTTTTTTCTCAACCATCATCTAGATATACTTACTATACTTGTATAGACTTTATGTAAGTGATTTCTCAAATATTTAAACTATCATCCTATCTATCATCTGCTATCTTTCGGTTGGAATCCTACTTGTCATTCTATCTATCCTCCATCAGCCAAACTGTTATCCTATCTATCTGTGATTTGTCAACCTGTCAATGTGTCATCAGTAAACCTGTCTACTTGTCATTTGTCGCCTATAAAACTGCCTACCTGCCATCTACCATCCTATCTATCTGCTAACCTGTCTATCTACCTTCAATTACCACACCTTGTGCATACTATCGACCACACTTTGTATACAGAATTATTCTGATGCCCCCAGCGTCACTGCCTGTCATATATCATTCTATCTAACAGTTATCTGTCAACTTGTTTATCTACGAAGCCCTAGTACCCACTGTCAACACAAAATACAAGGCTCCTCTTTCCCTGCCATCTATCGATAGGAAACCACATCTAAATAACATAAACTATAGAAATATAACATACCGACAATAATATCCTCTATGTGCCGCCATCTATCGATCGGAAATTTAACCAAAAAGACAGTCAGTTGTTATGGGCTAAGGTTGAGGTTAGGTACGGATTTTGCACCAGAACTCGCCTTGTTCTACTATTAACAATAATTTTGAGTAAGTGGATAAGAAGGAATTGACCTACTTATTGGCCTGCCAGATCTCCTGATTTTAATTCTTTGGAATTTTCCTTTTGGGTTATATGAAAGATTTGGTTTCTAAAATTGAAATAAGTGATAAAAATGATTCGCGGCAACGAATTTTGGTCGAAACTCAAATGGTGGATATTCTGAATATTTAGTTTATTAAAACAATTAATAACGTGTTTCTTTATGTGACGTGAATGGTTTAAAACATGTTATAATGAGAGAAAATATTGCTAGCAATTTCTACTTTGACGTTAAACGACAATAATGTGTAAATTGTTTTTTTTTGTAACAAAACAAACCAAAATTATGTTGAAAGGTATTGAACGAATGACTATAAAAATATTTAATTTAATTTTCAAAAAATTCTTTCCAAGAGGCCAATCAAACAAAAAACTAAATTAGTTTAATCGAATGGATCCGAAATTCGAAACAGTCGCACAGTGGATCGGTGAAGAAAGATATTAATAACAGAGATTTTTCACCGTATATCCCATGGGTGTCCGGAAAATTTCTGTTATTAAAATTCGAATAATCTAGAACAAGCTCAGGGCGACATTTGAATGACAATATTTCCTAAACATAATGCAATTATTATTTAAGTTTTGTGCATGTCGGCTGGAGGTCGTTATCACGATATTTCGTTAAAAAAATAATGTGGCTAATTAAAAGTGATGTTCTTGTCCTCAGTTTTTCAAAGCGTTTGATGGATTGCAGTGTCTCCTCCCCGTAGAGATGCAAAATGTTACATCTAATATTTTCACGTATGGTAGATAATGTTTCTAAATCATTCCGGGTGTCGATTCGTTGATCCTGTGAAGAGTCACGATGTTTTGCCAAAATCGCATTTGGCATTTTCAAGTGTTGTCCGCTTCGACTGAAGAGTCCAACTGACGTGCACGGGTCGTGGTGCTCGCTTTTATAGACGGCCGGCGACTGCGCAGATTATATCGGGGCAGTTCAGCACTACTTGCGGTGCTCGGTAACGCTGTCGGGCGTCCGTTTATTAATTTTTCTACCTCGCCGCCAAAAAATTGATTCGAATTCAAAATTGATTTTATGTCCTGTTTGTAGATGGTGCCGGAACAGAGCGGAAGTGGTTTGTTTGTTTTTTAAGTCGTTTATATGTTCTTGTATTCTGGCCGATATTCGTCTGTTTGTTTGTCTTATGTATGCTCTGTTGCAATTGGAACAAGATATACTATATACCCCATGATTTTTAAGTCTAACTTTGTCCTTGGAGTTTTTTAGGATGTTTGCAACAGTTTTGTACGGCTTGTAGGCTGTTCTGATCTCATGTTTCCTTAGTATTATTCCTTAGTATTATTACAGACATAAAATCAATTTTGAAGGAGCCAAAGAAATAGCGAATATTGAAAACTACAAGGTCCGAACAATCAGAGAAGCCCTGATTGTGGAAGAAAGAGGTGAGCTAAATACGCGAAACGACGCTCGCAACATTCCAAAGGATGAATATGGAAATCCCTTCTGAAAAAAGAAGAAACGCGGCAACGTGGCGGCGAGGTAGAAAAATCAATAAACGGACCTCGACAGCGTTGCCGAGCGTCGCAAATAGTCCCGAACTACCCCGATATAATTTGCGCAGTCGCCGGCGGGCTATAAAAGCGTGTACGACCCGTGCTCGTCAGTACGAACTATGGCGAAACGTCGTGACTCTTCTCAGAATCAACGGATTGACGCTAATAGAATAATAGAAACATTATCTACCATCAGTGAAAATATTAGATGTAACATATGTATATATGTATATATATATATATGTATATATATATATATATATATATATATATATATATATATATATATATATATATATATATATATATATATATATATATACATATACCTTCACGGTCCTGGGCTTTCCTCTGCCACTCGGGTCCAATATACTTAACGATGTCATCAGTCCATCGTGCTTTCGGTCTTCTTCGCGGACGTTTGCGATCAAGCGGTATCCACTCTAGGATTGCCTTGGTCCATCTGTCGTCCCATCGCCTCGTTATATGGCCTGCCCATCTCCATTTCAACTGTTTTACTCTTCCAATGATGTCACAGACTTTTGTTTGTTCCCTGATCCATGCGCAGGGCTTTCTGTCTCGTCTTGTAATGCCAAGCATACATCTTTCCATTCCCCTCTGTGCCACCCGAAGTTTTTGAATTGATTGCGATGTGAGTGTCCAGGTTTCACTTCCGTATGTCATAACGGGTAGAACGCACTGATCGAATACTTTTCTTTTCAGGCAAAGTGGGAGTCTGCTCTTAAACACTATGTTGAGCCTACCAAATGCCTGCCAGCCACATTTAACACGCCGTTCCACCTCCCGGGCGGTATTCCCCTCCATGGAAATCCTCTGCCCAAGATATACAAAGCTGTCCACAATCTCTAAATCCCTTCCTAAAACTGAAATTCTTCTGTCCTGAGCGAAGTTATTGAACATAACCTGACTCTTTTTCAGGTTTATTTTCAAGCCAAATGGTTCGCCAGCCCTTTGCAGTTCTTGTATGCGTCTTTGCAGCTCCTCTGGGTCTTGTGAAATGAGAATAATATCATCTGCAAATCTAAGATGGTTTAAGTTTGCACCATTGATCTTTACCCCATCCTGTTCCCAATCCAGTTTACGGAATACTTCTTCAAGGCCAGCCGAGAAAAGAATAGGCGATATTGCGTCACCCTGCCGTACACCTCGTTCTATATTAATTCCCACTTCAAGATCATCAAGGTGAATTGTGGCTGTAGCTCCATCATATATCGATTCTAATAGGTTTACATAGGCTCCCTCTACACCTTGGCTAAGCAGTGCATCCATTATCGCATGCTTTGAGATGGAATCAAATGCTTTTTCGTAGTCGATAAAAGCCAAGCACAGTGGCATGGTGTATTCGTTGTGCCTTTCTATGACCTGCTGTACAACCTGGATGTGATCCATTGTACTGAATCCACTTCTGAATCCTGCTTGTTCTCTTGGTTGTGCGTCATTCAGTTTTTTTAATATTCTTTTAGAAATTATCTTAGTGAAAACTTTGTACATCACTGATAGGAGGCTTATTGGACGGTAGTTCTTTAAATCTTCCTGTGCTCCTTTTTTATGTAAAAGGATCACTTCTGCATTTTTCCATAAGTCAGGTACTTTTTGTTCTTTGAGGCATTTTGAGTATAATTTTGCCAGTGTTTTATGTAACGTCCGACCACCAGCTTTTAGCATTTCGACAGTTACACTATCCTTTCCTGGAGCCTTGCCGTTCTTCATCAATTCTATAGCATTTGTTACTTCCTCCACTAGGATATCTGGTATTATATATTGTTCTTCCGTGGGTATTGCTGTCCCTGACTGGCTCTGATCTTCATATAACTGGGAATAAAACCTTCTGACAATCTCTAACATTTGGGTACGCGTCCTGCACACTGTGCCATCCTCACGCTTTAAAGCATATATTTGCGTTCTTTTGTTTCTCAGCTTCTGTTTAGCTTTGTTAATTCCTTTGTTTTCTTCCAGGGTTTTTTGCACTAGCTGCATATTGAATCGGCGCGTGTCCTCTCTGATACGTTTTCTTATAGTTTTGCAGAGCTCAGTGTACTCGACCCTGCCAAAAGGACTACCTGCATTTCTCATTGCTCGCCGTTTCTTCATTAAATCAATGGTCTCACTGGAGATTTTTGTTTGTTTGAGACATTTTTCCTCTGGTGCTATTGAAGCAGCCGTTTGAAGTACATTGTTGGCGATTTCTTCATATTGAACTGATATTTCCACCTCCTCTGGATCTTGTAACGCAGCATACCGGTTTGACAAAGCAATCTCAAAATCGCTTCCTCTCTCCAGCAGTTTTCCAGAATCCACCTTGCCCTTCTTTGATCTTACCATTTTTTCGCGCTCTTTTCGACAGTCAATCCGAACCCTTGCTCGTACAATTCGGTGGTCACTTCCAACATTAAAATTGTTAAGGACAGTACAATTGGTAAATATTGTTTTATCGTTGGTCATGATGTAGTCAATTTCGCTTGTGAGCCCAGATGGACTTTTCCATGTCCATTTTCTGCTGATATTTTTCTTATAGAATGAATTCATAATATATAGTTCTTGTCCTTCAGCAAAATCAACTAATCTGTCACCTCTATTGTCTCGCTCACCAGTTCCATATGGGCCAGTTGCATTTTCGTCTGTTCTTGTTGTTCCAATTCTGGCATTAAAATCACCCATCAGGATTTTGTACCTACATTTCTCCTTGTATAAAAGCTGGGCCACATCATTATAAAATTCCTCAATTTCCTCATCTTTATGGCTTATAGTTGGTGCATAAGCTTGGACGATTTGAAGCCTAAACTTTTTATTCAGCTGAATGACGCATTGGGCTAATCGGTCGGATGTACTTTCAAATTTTACCACACTGTCCTTCAGCTTTCGATTGATGAGGAATCCAATTCCGCCACATCGGCAATTTTCCGTACCTCGAGTGTAGAGTACGTGTCCAGTTGGTTCCAGTTTGATTAACTCTTCACCCTTCCTTCGTGTTTCACAGAGCCCAATTTTATCCCAATGTATGTTGTCAAGTTCGATTAACAGTTCTTGCAATCGGGCCTCTGTTTTCATAGTCCGTATATTTAACGATGCAATGTCAAAAGTCCAATGGCAGCCTGATCTAACCCGGTGATTCTTAGCACCCTCTGCCTTGGGGCAGGTCTTCCCGCTGCCGTAGGTAGTTGCCCCTTGGCCTCCGGGGAATGAGGGCCGTGTTTGAGGTTGTACTGTCATATTTCAACATACTGAAATACCATGTTGAAGGTATGGACCGTAATCTGCCACGCTGGTCCAATGCGGGTTGGCAGATTTTCGATCATGTTAGTCTGAGGCCTCCGCTTTGACCTGTCCGCCAGGGGTGACCCTCCCAGGAGAATAGACTCCAGACGGCATAGCTCAAAGCTTCATTCCCCTACTCAAACCCCTTTACCACGTCAAGGTCTGATCCACAAAGGGGTATATATATATATATATATATATATATATATATATATATATATATATATATATATATATATATATATATATATATATATATATCTTCTTTAATAATTTAGGTATACTATATATTAATATATATATTTTTGGGATTAGGATAATTTTAAATTTTAAATTATTTTAAATAATTTTAAAATAAATGAGTAACAATTATTTTTATGTTTTAGTATATGAAGCTTAACTACGTTTTTTTAACTTTCTTATACCGATCAGACGTGTTTACAAAATTTTATCTGTATACCGATAGCGCTGGTTCTACAAGTACTTAGTTAAATTGCACTACAAATATAGTCAAAAATATATTTATAATTAGTAGTTTAAATTAATTCAAAATTGCTAAAATAATAAAAACATGTAAATTGAACACTGATGTTTTAATTCCCATATAAAATTTGTAATTAACATATAATGTTAGTTTAAAAGACAGATCAAAATATAAAAGATGGCCGTTGAAGCATTTTATCTTTCTATTGAATCATTAGCGATTATTTCATTCACTGAGTGACTGTTTGGTCAACTATAGCGAATGGAAATATAATTACTTGAGTATGTTTGGAAGTATTCAGCAGAAGTTTTACATATATCTTTCCTACAGGTGATTATTGTATTATTATAAACAACAGGTTAATTGTATGTCGTGTTCTGGTCAATATTTATCCCTATAGTCCCGCTATACTAATAAAAAGTTACTACAACTTTGGTATTCAAATCGATAACATTGTAAAAGGTATATTTCCTATCGTAACAGACCTCGTTTGATCCACTGGCGCCATTCCCGCATAGCTATCTCTCTCCGTTTTGGAGTTAAACGCAGATATACGAAAAAAATTGAAAAATATTGTTCTAACTTTCAAATTCAAACTATTATTAATGCTAAAGACACATTTTCTGACGTCGCAGACCCCGTTAGATCCACTGGCGCCATTCCCGCAAAGCTATCTAACGCTGTTTCGGAGATAAACGCGATTATCCGAAAACAACTGAAAAATATTTTTCTAACTTTTAAATTCAAATTGTTATCAATGTTAAAGACACATTTCTTAATGTAACAGACCCCGTTCGATCCACTGGCACAATTCCCGCAAAGCTATCTAACGCCATTTCGGAGATAAACGCAGATGTCCGAAAAAAACTGAAACTAATTTTTCTGAATTTTAAATTCAAATTGTTATCAATGTTAAAGACACATTTCCTAACGTAACAGACCCGTTCGATCCACTGGCACCATTCCCGCAAGGTTTCTAACCCCATTTCGGAGATAAACGCGAATATCCGAAAAAAAAAAAATTAAAAAAGTTACTCCAACTTTGGAATGCAAATCGATAACATTGTAAAAGGCATATTTCCTAAAGCAACAGACCCCGTTCGATTTACTGGCACCATTTCCGCAAAGCTATCTAACACCGTTTAGTCCCTCTATATTATATATATATATATATATATATATATATATATATATATATATATATATATATATATATATATATATATATATATATATATATATAACTATATATATATATAGTTTGTGAATGTCTCCATTCTGCATTTCGGACATCAGGTCTAACTTTTTTCATTACCAACCAGGCATTAACCACTGAAATATCTAAGAAATAGGCAACTAGTGGCCAATATCATTTCCTTTGTGATATTTTTGTTCTATAAGCAGCTACCAAATTATTAGTCTCATCAACCTCCCCCATGCCTTTGTTATAGGTTGCTACCATTTTAGGTTAAAGTATATTTTATTACATTTAGAAACACGGTCTCATCGCGAAGCAGGTACACTGGTGTCTGTTTCAAAATTGGTAGAAACAAATACAACTTTGTTGTCTTTCCACTGTACTAAAAGGGTTTGCTCGTTTCTATAGCACTTATTTGTCCCCGTTTTGGATTCATTCCAGTACTTTTTCTATCCTGACACTTTTTTTTTTAGTTCCTACAGCACAGTAGTGCAGCACAGAGACAAAAATGGTAAATTGCTAAAAAAATTGTCAATATAAAGTTTATATCTTTGATTTTTTAGTACGCTGACTTGGTCTAGTAGAAGTATAATATCACCACCCAAACATTTTTTTTTCCTTATTACATCTTTCCTTGCGTATACATCAAAACCATACATGTAACCATTATTTGAACATAAAGCCCAATTTTTCTAGCCAAACCTAATTGACTTTTTCCGTATAACTGTTAATGCTTACCATAATAGGGCACCATGCTTTCGTCTATTGATAGATGTTCATCAAGTCCTCCATGTGATTTAAAATTTTGGCAAGAAGTTCAAGAAGCGCACTCTGTTTGTAGAGTCTATAGTCTGTTGAAAGTTTAGAATTATCATCGAAATGGATAAATTCCAGTATCGTCTCAGAACGTTTCAATCACATGCTATTCTGAACAATTTTCGGAAGGTTGTCGTCAGTGGATCAGTATATACGTCTGTTTGTGTACTTTTCACAACCAGATAGTAACAACATGCCCAAAAATACATAAGGCTCTGGCATTGTTAAATTAAAATCATTATTTCGTTGGCCAGCATATCTATTACTTTCTTGAATTATCAAATTCATTATGTCGTCATAAAAAAAAGCAGAAAAAGTCACTGGGAATAATCGAATTGAGGACTTTATCAGAGGGTCGTAATGGGTCACAGTTTGTGTTTATATTATTGTTTGGCAATTCTTTAGAATCGACGATCCATTTTGTTCTCTTGAAGAGGGATATATACAAATATATATATATATATATATATATATATATATATATATATATATATATATATATATGTATATATATATATATATATATATATATATATATATATATATATATATATATATATATATATATGTATATATATATATATATATATATATATATATATATATATATATATATATATATATATATATATATATATGTATATATATATATATATATATATATATATATATATATATATATATATATATATATATATATATATATATATATATATATATATATATATATATATATATATTGAGGACTTTATCAGAGGGTCGTAATGGGTCGCAGTTTGTGTTTATATTATTGTTTGGCAATTCTTTAGAATCGACGATCCATTTTGTTCTCTTGAAGTGGGATATATATATATATATATATATATATATATATATATATATTTATATATATATATATATATATATATATATATATATATATATATATATATATATATATATATATATATATATATATAGTTTGTGAATGTCTCCATAGCGAGCGATGTATTAGCGGATTTAATAATTGGTTTGCGTTTTTGTTTTATGTTCACGAAGTGTATCAAGATACCTAAATATGTAATGTGCTTTATATTACGACAAGGGTTATGGACGATTACGATATTCTGGTAGACGTAAAAATATTCAAAGATGTGACGAACGTCTAATTGTAACTGTGTGATACATTTCTTGTTCTTTACTATATTTTTGTATTAGTGTTATTACTAATACACAAAACTAACACAAAAATATAGTAAATATAAAAGGAAACAAAACTTGTTTTTATAACGCAACAATTCATTTATTGACATGAAACAGTTGTTTCGTGATCTTTGTTTGGTGGCAACGCATTGACATTAGGTTTTTTGTGAATCTAAAACATATGTACCCAAATATTATTAAACTTTACTGAAATGTTACTTAAACAAAAATATGGGAATTACTATCCCCAGTTATACCAATCCAAAGTCAGCCCGGAGTTGAATATAATCTATCTGGAGAGTATTCATTTGAAAATTGCTCTACGCAAAATAATAATGAAAAAATCCGGAAAAAATATTGAATAGGAATCCTAATTTGACATATAGAATGTGCAGATAACATGTAAGGATGCTATCCAAATGACTGAATGAATGACTGAAAAACTTGCCTTCAAGACTTTTGTACCCAGACGTCCGAGGAATGGGCAAAAAAGTGGAATGACCGAATATAAAATTATTTCGTTAAATTTGGGCGTTTTTAAAATCAAAATGTTATACACAAAATACAACGGTATACCCTTATATAACCTCTATATACCCTTATATAACCTTTATATACCCTTATATAAGAACTATTTGTTATTTATTAACGAAAGTTTTGGTGACCCAGTTTTTGTGTTATCCATCTTATGTATGTGATCTAACTATTATCTTTTCCTATTTTCGAAACTTGAAATTCAAATGAACTTGTTAGGACATTCCATAGATTAGAGCTTTTGAGATCGCAGTACTGAACAAGAATTTAAAACAAGAACTGTAATAAGTATTTGAAATACTCATTACACACTCTGCAGGTGTTGCTTCTTATTATAAATGAATATAGGTTTCCAGTAATTGTTTCTTCCGAGAGTAAATTTTTGGTTTTTGTATGGGGCAAAAATTTGTATATCGCTGTATTGGCAACTCTCATATGATTTAATGGACTCAGTTATATATCTGATAACTACGTTTGGAATTTATAAAAATGGTAAACATAATATAGATTTATGAGATGTCCAAATATTGGTTTCCAAAAAAGGAAATCAATGTGTGCCTAAAATGCAATTACTTTAACCCATTAGTGGACAGCGTCCCTTTAAAGGGACGCATCTAAAAGACGTCATCCAATAAAAATATTGGGAGCATAGGGTATCTCTGCGAGTGGAAAGAGTAATGCAGACCTGTATCGACTTGTTAGTTGGTATAGAGTTAGAGTTGGAGAGTGAATTTTGCGCGTTTCGTTAGAACTATGGATCCTAGACTCTATTCAACTCAACATGGTTTAGCTCAGGAAAGTAGTGTCCAAACTAATAATATTTTGTTGAGCCTTGTATTGAAAAGTCATATCATAATATGTTTAGATTTAGTAGTATTATTTTTAGTATTTAGTAGTTGATTTTTAGTATTTTATAGTATTATATCTCGGCAACAGCATGTCAAACTATGTTGCGCCCTTTTAAAGGAATGGTGCCCGTCTAAAATAATCTTTAGGTTTAAAAGTAAAGTAAAGTGTTTGGGTTAGAGGCGCATCAGCAACTAGGCTATTTAGCGACTGGACCTACAGCTTAACGTGGGTTCCGAACCACGGTCATCAGCTTCCGACAAACCCAGGCCAGCACCCCCCTCGGGCTATAAACCCTTGGTTATGTGCCTACCCATAAGTCTATCAGAAAACCTACCGACTGGCGAGTGACCAACGTAGAACACTTCTCAGAAGGCATCCGGCCTTACCCAGCCTTTAACTGGCGTGACTGAGGGGTAATTCGTAGTCGGATTTTACACTCTTGCCTAGAAACAATCACAAACATTTAGGAAAGATAAACGGACAGAAGAAAGAAAAATAACCATGCGAGCGCTGGAATCGAACCAGCTATCGCTCCAGCGCGGATTCGGCAAAGCAGGGGCTCTTACCGCCGCACCAACGCGACCGGCTCTTTAGGTTTACACTAGCTGAGCTTATAGACTGTTTAGAAGAATATTCTGATATACCTATTTTAAATATATACATACTTCCTCCGGCAGAAGATGCAAGCGACATTGACGTTGACAGTGATGACTCAGATGAGGAGCATAGTGGTAACGTAAATAATTTATCTCGAGGAATTCTAAGTCAAGCATGTTAAATTGCTTCAGTAGGCGATAATGATTATGATTCTGAAGATTTGGTCCCGTTATCCCAACTCCGAGAGGAACTTATTAGGGAAGGTAGAAAGAAAACCGACGTTACTTCCCACTTCAAGAGAACAAAATGGATCGTCGATTCTAAAGAATTGCCAAACAATAATATAAACACAAACTGCGACCCATTACGACCCTCTGATAAAGTCCTCAATTCGATTATTCCCAATGACTTTTTTTGTTTTTTTTTATGACGATATAATGAATTTGATAATTCAAGAAAGTAACAGATATGCTGGCCAACGAAATAATGATTTTAATTTAACAATGCCAGAGCTTTATGTATTTTTGGGCATGTTGTTACTATCTGGTTGTGAAAAGTACACAAACAGATGTATATACTGATCCACTGAAGACAACCTTCCGAAAATTGTTCAGAATAGCATGTGATTGAAACGTTTTGAGACGATACTAGAATTTATCCATTTCGATGATAATTCTAACAGGCTATAGACTCTACAAACTGAGAGCGCTTCTTGAACTTTTTGCCAAAATTTTAAATCACATGGAGGATTTGATGAACATCTATCAATAGACGAAAGCATGGTGCCCTATTATGGTAAGCATTAACAGTTATACGGAAAAAGTCAATTAGGTTTGGCTAGAAAAATTAGGCTTTATGTTCAAATAATGGTTACATGTATGGTTTTGATGCATACGCAAGGAAAGATGTAATAAGGAAAAAAAAATGTTTGGGTGGTGATATTATACTTCTACTAGACCAAGTCAGCGTACTAAAAAATCAAAGATATAAACTTTATATTGACAATTTTTTTACCAATTTACCATTTTTGTCTCATTTGACTGACCAAAACTACGGTGCTGTAGGAACTAAAAAAAAAAGTGTCAGGATAGAAAAAGTACTGGAATGAATCCAAAACGGGGACATATAAGTGCTATAGAAACGAGCAAACCCTTTTAGTACAGTGGAAAGACAACAAAGTTGTATTTGTTTCTACCAATTTTGAAACAGACACCAGTGTACCTGCTTCGCGATGAGACCGTGTTTCTAAATGTAATAAAATATACTTTAACCTAAAATGGTAGCAACCTATAACAAAGGCATGGGGGAGGTTGATGAGACTAATAATTTGGTAGCTGCTTATAGAACAAAAATACCACAAAGGAAGTGATATTGGCCACTAGTTGTCTATTTCTTAGATATTTCAGTGGTTAATGCCTGGTTGGTAATGAAAAAAGTTAGACCTGATGTCCGAAATGCAGAATGTCTATTGGTTTTTCGGAGATCCATAGCTCTGGTCTTTCTGAAGTCATTTGGTATAAGACCACAATAAGGACGAATATCACGCCCTCTGGAAGATGTGAGATATGACAATACTGGGCATTTGATTGTTTACAATGAAACTGATCGCCGTTGTGCATTTTACAACAAGAAAGGTAACTTTATCTGCAGAAAATATAATACGGTTTTGCATCTCAAAATATGTCTTTACAGTTACCATACTGTATAGGTTGACTTTATTGTCATTTTTTATTTTATATTCATATGTATTTTCACATTTATTATAATTTATGTTCTGACTGTGTTGTGTTTAAATTGTCTTTATGGGCAGCGTCTTTTAAGACAGACGGTCAAAATCCTACAAAGCAATGAATAAAAACATATTAATTTATTATGTTGTATTAATAGAGCCCTCTCCTTCATAAAAATGTTTAAAAAAAGTTGATATTGAGTAAAAAATTACTTTGCCCACTAATGGGTGATTCCATTCTCAGTCAAGTTTTAAATTGAATCTCGAAGCGAACTGACATAACATTAAATATTAATTTTAATATGTAAAATTGTAAATAAGCTTCATTTTTACTAATTATTATGTCATAGTTTTCTTTACAGAAGCAAATCTAATTAGAAAAGTTATTAAAAACCTATTAGAATGACTAATTCAGTTACAATAATAAATGAAGTGGTTCTTCAAATGAGTTCCTAGTTGACGGTTAGAAAATAATTAAAATTCTAATTAGTCGTAGCAAATTTTATAATTATGTAAATTTTGAACATAAATATATACATTCTATACAGACTAAATATAATTAAACTACCAGAAAATAGAAATATAATTACGAAGAAGTACTTTACAAGTACAAAGTAATTGCTTTGTTAAATGCTTAAACGAGATCTGGCGAATCCGAGGTCGAAATGTTGCGTCACTTGTTGAGGTTAGTACTTACCAAGGTGGCGTCTCAGCAGGACTAGGCTTATGTATTGCATTTTAATAGGTAAGTGCGTAAATTTCAGTCACGCCACTCAACAGATTAATTCAAGTAAGCAGGTCGTGGAGCTTACGAATACTGATAACTCCGTTTTCGCACGGTGTTATTTTCAGAATTAACATATATATCCAAGACATATCCAAGAGCAAGAAGATCATCTTAAATGAGAATTTCGAATTTCGACCAGGATATTCGTTCCTTCATCAGGTGGCGGCATAAATCCATACGGCTTTCCCAAAAAAGCAGCATGTTGTTATTGTTTTTCTCGATCGAAGAAAGACTTGGATAAAACATGTCACGAGAGATTTATGTATGGGACCTTACATATGTATGGGCTCTCGGGACCTTGTCATATTTATCAGTTGCTTTTCTGGAAGGCCCGTCCTTTTAAGTAAATATAAAGCTGGTCCTGTCCACTCGTAAGTCCATTTTATAAAGAATCTATCAAATTTGCGTCGTTAAATTCGTTTTCTTTGCAGAAGACACAGCATTTTTTATTGTTTGTTATTTTGAATCGGTAATATAAAACAGGCCTCAAAAGCAGCTGGATGCTGCAACTAATTGGTTGTATTTCTGGCGCTTCCAACTTCGCCCATTGAAAACCCAAGCAGTTCTCTTCACCATGTTGGTTGCAAAAGCTACCTATCTGGGCCTAGAATTCGATAAATCGTTAATATAATTCCTCAGTTCCAGCATTTTATATGTAATGGTTATTATTTTTTCAAATAACTATATTGTATAGCATTCAGAAATAATAAATAACCACTAAGAATAAAAGTCCTAATTTTCAGAGTTTAATAATATCAGTCATTTTATACGGATCATAAGTCTGATCACAAATGTATTCCAAAAAACATTTTCCAAATAAAGTTTTCCCAAATAAAATTAAGCGTATGGCTTTCAGAGTAATTACCATAATTTGTGATAAATAACCAGATTCACCAAGAAGCAAGAGTCCCTCTGATTTCGCAATATTGGTTATTGAACCAACCTTTGTAAAATATCGTTAGAATATTTCGCTGCTAAAAAATTCCTTTATTAATAATCTACCAGACCTTCTACCCGAGCATTGGGGTACCTAATTGGGGTATCCATTGGGGTACATTACAAGCCTCCAACACATTAGCTTCAACTTCTGGTAAAGGAATAATTCAAGAAAGATTAGTAAGGGTCCAATTAAAAATCTGATTAGAGCAAATTTAAATTGAAGTAGTGTTATCTTTTTTTTGTGGTTACTGATGGGTTGTTGACGGATTTACGCCTACATTACCAATGGACACGACCCAGTTCTCTGACTGAAATTGACTCAAAACTGTGAAAATGATCCTTTTTGAGTTAAACGGCTCAATTCAGAATTAAATTATTTATAAAAAAATATCACACAACAAATTAAATGTTACTTTTATGGCCTAAATAAATAATCGAACAAATAGATGGGTGATTATATAAATAAACAAAAAAAGATGATATTGATTATATAAATAAACACATAAATTAGTGAGTAATGAACCAAATCTAAATAGAAATATAAGAATAAGTATAAGGGTAAAGGTGCCTATCTAGCATTCAAAGATAAAAATTAAAATTGGTTAGTAATTTAAATGGTGGTTATAATAATCAGAGATGTACAAGATACCTCATAGAAAGTATCTGGAATACACAATATACTTTCATTTAAGGTATCAGATACAAGATGCTTTTGGTTTGGCTTAGTTGGTTCCAAAAGTATCTTGTATCTAATATCTCAAATACATTACTTAAAAGTATCTTGTATTTTATATTTTATGAGGTATCTTGTTCATTTACCTCAAGAAATTACAAGATACCTCATAGAAAGTATCAGGAATACAAGCTACAATATACTTTCATATCATTTGTGGTATTAGATACAAAATGCTTTTGATTTGGTTTAGTTGGTTCCAAAAGTATCTTGTATCTGATATCTCAAATACATTATTTGAAAGTATTTTATCTTATCTTATATTTTATGAGGTATCTTGTTCATTTACCTCAAGAAATTACAAGAAACAGAGAGAAAAAATAATTGAATATTTTCATAGGAATATTACTTTACCACTATACAAGATACTAATGAGGTTAGACACATACTAGATACCTTTAAACCTCTCAAATATTGAACCACTTCTTCTTGACATATTAATTGAAATTCTTCTCCAGAAATGGGAACAAAATACTCTAAATACATGGAGGCGTTTTTGCAAATTGAAGGAGCAGTGATGTAGATCGTATATCGTCAGTGCTCTATCTGACGAATGGTGGCTTAACTCGAGAAACTGAGGATATGACATCAGCAATACAAATCAGGTAATAGCTACAAGATCTTACATTAGACGTGTCCTGAAGCAAGAAATACCATCAGAGCTCTGTCGTGTATGCAATATGAAGCAGGAGACTATACAGCATATTTGGAAGTGACAATATTTAGACCGGCATAATAACATTGCCGATGTTATCTGTAACGAGATATGCTATAAATACAATTTAGTATGTAATTGTTCGTACAAGTACAGTACAAGTACGTACAAGTACATTTGTTTATAAATAAAACCAAAAAAATTGCTTTTGTTATAGACAAAGCTGTCCCTTTAGACAATCACATAATAAGTGAATTCGTTGAAAAGGTGATAAAATGTCAAGACCTAAGTCACGAACTTAATCATATTTACAAGTTTAGGAGTGAATATGTCATACCATTTATTGCAATTATTTTTATGTTGTTTGTTGCTTATTATCAATAATTATTACATTTATTATAATACTATTTTTACAAATAGACGTATTTAAAAACGGTAGGAATCATGCAAAGGGCCGCAATATTGGGCACTTGCTATATTATCCGACATTATTTGTCGCAGTAGTTGTTGGTCTTGAACTGAAGATTTCCGACCTTAGCTTCAATATGCAGATTATTTAATGATAAAAAAAATCAGGTACCAATTATTTTTGCGCCTGCTTTCTCAAAAAACAGAGCTAGGTGTGTAGAAACTTAGCCTAGATCAGTTCTCTAGTTTTTAAGCTGGTATCTAAAACCCTCTAAGAAAATACCAGAAAATAAACTTTTGAAAGGGTTCTGGCCTCTGGCGAGCTGCCCGCTATCTATCTCTTCGTTCGGTACAACAAAACTACCCAAGATGACTTCTCCGCCAGCAAGATACGCGCAAACCAACATTACCAGTAGCGGACCATTATTTTTTAAAATGCTACACTAGGTTGAGTAAGGTATTATATAATAAGGTATTCTATATATATAATAAGGTATTTTGTGATAGAAGTAAAGACTTTTTTCAAAGTAATACTGTTGAAGGATTTGCTTTTCTGAAATTTGTTGCTGTATTCTATATTCCTCAACACATTTTGAGTTAATTAACCTAGCGTTGATATTTTTATGGTGGTTGATTCAATAAGAATGCTCGAAGGATTATGATAATATTGTATTCGATTTTGTTAGTAGTTCTTTTAATAAGAAGACATCTAACTTCTTTTAATAAGAAGACATTTAAACTAAAAATGAGTTCGAATAAGACTGGAAAATACATATTAATACACACGGGCGTAGCCAGGATTTAGTTTGGGGGGGGGGGGGGGGGGTTTGGGGTTAGTTTGAAGTAAATAAAACAACAAAAATATGCTTACATGAAATTTAATATCTATATATTATTTTTTAATATCTATTATAATACCATACGATACAAAATAGTTCGACTACTCGACAGGAGATGGCGTTACTGTGCGCAACGTCCACTAGTTCGGATATATATTCAATTCAAATGTAATCATTTAACTCTCTTCACTCCTCGTATTTTTTCGGTATAATATTAGGTAATATTTGGCCCCCAAAACCCCCCCCCCCCCCCCCCCTGGCTACACCCGTGTTAATACGACATGAAGCAGCTTATAAGACTTTTATCATTTCGTGGTTTCTTGGGTAAATTTAATATATGGGTATTTGTTTTAATTTTATGTCACTGGTTTTATTAATTATCGGAACAGTTTGGCTATTACTCCGGTGAGCTGGAGACTTGAAGAGAAATAATTACTGCGATATGAGGCTTACATCAAGAAAAATGTTTGCAGTATTTAACATTTGTCTCATGATGCCTTCATATGACCTAAATTTGACCATAGCGCAAATAAATTGACTTCTTTTCATAGTAAAGGTTTCATTAACACTCTTAAGATAGAAGGATAAAGTCACCCCTCTATCTCTCTCATGCTATTCAATCTCCCCGAACTTTAAGGGTTTAATGCTTTATTAGGAAAAATCTAATTCCATATTCCTTTGGCAATTAACATATAAATCTAAATTTAATATGTAAATATTTAATTTTAAATAACGTGAGGGTTACCCAACAATTACGTTGTGTAGCTAGCGCTGATGTCTATTGTGTTATTGTGCTGGTTCACAGTGAATTAAAATAAACACCAAACAGTTAAATAATATGCAATAACATCAAATTGATAAATATCTTAAATAGATATAAATAAAATATATACTATTGCTAAATTAATGTTGTGTTAATAGGATTAAAATTGAGCTTAGTCAAAATGTCAACATTTTATATTCAAGGCATTTTCGATTGACATCAAGAAAGAATTGAAACTTGAAATCTCTTAAAGAGTACTTCTATTATTAGAGAACCTTGGTTTCTTAGTTCTTAAATGAAACGTCCACTTGACTGACACTTATATCATCTACACCGTCTACACTGATGGCTCTAAAAATCATTAAACTTACAGGTTATATTCCATCTATAAAGTAAATAACCACTAATAAATTATTTTCCAAAAATTTTCCCACGATGGGTAAAAAGTGGTAGAATAATACTACTGCCTTTCCTGCATGTCAACGCGCAGCCTATACTGGTGATCCTAGAAGCAGGTATTTGAAAGTAGACAATCACTAAGAAAGAATTTTCCACAATTTTTCCAATAAGGGCTAAAAAAGGCGAAAATATTACATCAGTAAAACTGTCGTATTCGACTTATATGTCTATGACGGGACTACTGAGATGATCACGGGCTCGCTTCACTTATGTCCGAGATTAGTTTTTTAGTAGTTTAGAGTTTTTTCAATACATATCTTTTGGGTTTTGCAAAAAAAAATATAAAAAATGTTAAAGAATCTAAAGAAGAAAAAAGTCTGATAAAAATGAACGAATAAATTCTGAAAGTGAAATTTGAATTTTTTTGACTTAAAATATTAGTTTGATAAAAAAAGTAGTTTTGTTGAAAGTCTACTTTGAAATGATTATCAGCAAGTACACTCTGAAGTGGATAAAGCGATTGAAGTGCATATACATCTGAATTGCATAGGGCATAGATTTATGTGAACTTAATAGAGCTTGACCATGAAAGAGAAAAATACTTTCGGGCTTTACATATGATCAAGCCAAGCTTGCTACACTCATGAGATAATTAGACCTGGGCTCAAAAATCCACAAACGTCAGTGTTGCAATATTCTAAGGTGCAAATATATATATGACCTCTGGAATGTGCAGAAGTGCGGGAAAGTTGCAACTTCAACTTTTCGAACACTCGAATCGGTGTTCAGCTTAATAATGGGTTTTCTGAATTCCATTTTTCTGAATAATATCAGAAAACATAATGACTGCTTTCTAACGAAATCATTTGGGGATAAGCAGATGTTTGGTGTGATTTTCTACATATGCTTACGGTGCAGGATCAGCTATATCAGTTAATCGGAAATTTATTACCCAAATTGGAACAGGAAGCTTACTTTCTGCCACTTTTGTGGGTGAGTAGTCAAACAGCTTTGGAACACGCTGTATTAAGCATTAAGCATTATTAGAAGACTTCCGACTTCTTATAAAATAGGACTACCATTGATAAGGTTTCTTCTTCCAGAAAATCACAGCAGTGTTTTGCCTAGAGTGTGGGGATATCTAGTTCCTTGATATTATTGGGGGCATAAGTGGGGGCATAAGCAATATTCTTCTTTGTGTTATATATCTAAGTAGAGTTACACGATGAAAGTGTTAAAGTATGCAATTAAGTTATTGTTTCTAATGAAAACACTATGGCTCGTGGTGAAAAATTTGCACACTCAATAGGTCATTGTAGGGTATAAGGAGTTTAATGGTGGGGGTAACAGTGCTGTTAGCAGATAATTTGAATGACAAGACCAAATGTTCCTTGTCAGTTCCAGAGAAACGCGAGCTAATGAGGTGAAGGCATGCGTCAAGCATGATGTTTGTGGTCATCGGTGACTGTTGTGATGATGAGAGATGATGTTAATGCTGGACACTTTTCAGAACTCGTGATAGTAGGAAAAGGGAAATATTTATAGAAGAAATAGTATATAATTTAAATAATTTATGAGAGGAAAGTAGAGTGCATGAGGATAGAAAGATGTGTGAGAGAATATGCTAGAAAATATCGGTTTGAACTTAAAATAGGCCTTTTAGGTTAAAATAATTAACAAAATTCTCATAAACCCATCTTGTTTCGACGGAAAAATGTATTGGACAAACCGATGATATTTCTGATAGTTTGAAGCTGTAGCTAAGATTAATGGATGAGTCTTAATGGATGAGAAAAGCAGTAGGACTTATTCTGGCTTTAACAGGCGAGACGATTGATATACAAAACATTTCTCCTGCAAAACAACATGATTACAGACAACTTGTTAAACATTTCCAACAGAATAATTGCGAATAAAAGCCAAAAGAGTCTTTTCAAGAATTTGAAGTCAAAATATCTAAATTATGTAGTTTAGTTTATTCTGAAATAACAGAGCCTGCAGCAAAACGACTTGCCATGTCAGCCCCCAAGATATAGAGACCCTAATTCATAAGCAACAGCAACATTGTGAGTAATGAAGACATTTTTTGCTAAGGAAAATATACAATGTTAGAAGTTTGGTATATGAAAAGAAATCATAAATATACTTAAGTCAGAATTGGTACAGAGGCATATGTAACAATTCTGCAAATTTTTACTCATTCTCCTTCAGCTGACCAAACACAGATTGACGACAGCCATTGGGAAGTCAGTTACTTACTTAAATTTTAACAGCGATAATACATATGTTATCGAGTATTAGTCGCCAATATGGAAGATCATCATTTGAATGGATTTAATGAACGAAGAACGATGAACATATTTAGATTATGTTTTAAATGAAGAAAATCGACGTTGAGTCGGAAAGCGATATATTATTAGAAAAGAGGTAGAGAAGAATTCGTTGAAGATATTTCATCGAAGGAACGAGGAGACGGCTAGAGTGACACTGCCAAAAGTTTGATACTCGATGTTAGGGCTAGGGGAGGGAAATATTGTAATATTTGAACCGAATGTACTTGGAACGTGCACCGTCTTGTTGAGAATTAGTGAGATTTCTAAAAGAGGTGCAAAGCCTGAATGCTGTTCTCCAGTCACATTAATCATAAGGAAAATCAGTATTGAAATAAGATCAGTCTGAAAATGCCGGATGAGCTAATTTAACTAATAAACACATTATGGCAACATCTGAAGACAACCAGACTAGGTTGGTAAAAATGCTATGGTGGTATGAGGATATGTACGCTATCAGCTATACTTTTCTGATGTTGGTGAGGTTCGACCTATCCGATAGCACGCCTGAAGATTACCGCTCGCTAAATGAGAAGGGCATGAAGTTGGATGGAGTCATTGAACTATCCAGTAGTTCATGGGTCTGACTGGTAGTATTGGTTGAAACGAAATATGTTCTACACGTTTTTGTATAGACTAGGATCTAGGATCAAAAGTTTTTTCGATCTTGGGCCATAGAAGTGTGTATTGGCAAGTAGAATTGCAAGCTCGAGAGCATGATTCACAGTTATCTCTGATTTATGGCAGTTTAGTGTGATCCCATTTGATCTTTGAAATACTCTAGCAACTTTTGAGAGGCTGATCGAAACCGTCCAAAATTGGCTTTCTTGGAAAACATCTTTGGTGTACATTGACGACAATATCGTGATCGGTAAGTTCTTTGTTGATCAATTGATAATCGTAAAGATTGATCTCGTAAATATTACAAATTGATACCTAAATAAAAATGTATTTTTTTGGACGGTAAAAACAAGGTTAGTTGATGATAACACGCCTTTGATGTGTGCAGTAAGACCGCTCCCAAAGCCAACCTTTGCCATCGCCATTTCCATTCCGTACCATTATTGGTCACTACAAGCCATACCACCTCTACAAAGTGGTGATGGCTTGCAGTGGCCCGTTGTGGCCCATAGTGTAGAGAGGCAATTAGATTTTTATTTAGCTATTCCACCGATAAAATTCGCACATCAGTCTGCGATTAGGTCTCGTGGAGTGCGGTTGTGTTTTCTACGAGTGTCCTTTTCAGGTTAGGTTTGGTGCCTAGCAGAGAAGCCAGGCGTTTTTCAACGCCCCCTGAGACATCTGCAGAAAATTTTTCGGCGAGTTGACTCCTCCCACGTTGTAAGGTCGACTGTGGACGCGATTTTCGACTAAAGAGCGGGAAAGCTGACTGATTTGCAGTCAGTCTCTGACTAGTATTCGAGGAGTGCAGACGTGTTCTTCGAGTGTTTCAGAGAGAAGCGATCCTGGTGGTGAAAATTGGAAGTTGGTCCTACGGATCGACGTCCGACCGAGCAGCAAGCAGCAGAAAGCGACCGGCGTGTTTGGTACCGCCCACTTTTGTGGGAGGTGCTAACCGCAAACCTCGTCGTCGGTGGGTGAGACCGACGGCGAATCGCGATCGGTTTTAGAAACTTTTTCGGCTCGAGATAGCGGTACAGACTAGTCGTTTTGACTTAGTCGACCGGCAAAAATTTTGAAAAATTTCCGATCGAAATTTATCGCGGTTTTTCAACGCGGAAAGTGGGCAGTTCCGTTTTTTCGGAACTGCCGGTCGGCGATCGACACTCTTCAGTGGCGTGAATTAAGTGGAGGTCTTGTGCGAAGTGTTTTCCTTTCAGGACGATGGGAAAACAGGAAAAGAAGACCACAGAGGCGCAGGAGGCGCATACGAAGCGGCAAAAAGTCAGATGGTTAGAAAACCAACTGACAGAGAGAGACGCGCTGTTGGATAAGCAGCGCGCACAGATTGACGACCTTCAGGGAAGAATTAAGGCTCTGGAGGAATTGGTGAAAAAATTCACCGACGGGGAGGAAAAAGCTCCCAAGAAGACATTAGCGGAGGCAGTTGCCGGTACGTCCGGCACTTCAAGTGCCCCAAATGCCAAGACGGCAAAAAAGAGGCCTATACGGTCTTCTGATGAGGACACGTCGGACAACGATTTTCCGACGTTAGAAGAAGCCGGTAAGATCAAAAAGCAACCGGCAAAGAAGACGAAAACTGTGCCTGAAAGGCCAGTCCAGGAAGCAAATGAAAAAAAGGCCCTACCGCCTGTCACCATTGTGTGTCAGGACTGGTCAGGGTTCTCCAAGTGCCTTGGTGAAAAGAGGATTAACTACACCAAGGCAAAGATGACCAGAGAGGGTATAAGAGTTACCCCACAATCTGCAGCAGATCACAGGGCTATGGTGAAGCTCTGTGACCAGAAGAAGGTGAGCTTCTTCACATATAAGCTGCAGGAAGATAAGAAGCACCAGGTGGTGCTGAAAGGAGTGCCTGAAAGCACTCCTATCGAAGAGATAAAAGAAACCCTGGTGAATCAGGGTTTCGACGATGTAGAGGTCGCAAGATTGCGATCCAGAAAAGCGGGCACCAAAGGCCGTGAACTTCCGATGGTCTTGGTGAAAAGTAAGAGTGACAAGGTCTTCTCAATCAAATACCTAGATAGGTTGGTTGTGAAGACAGAGAAAAAAGCCAAGAATGACAGACCGGTACAGTGTTACCGGTGCCAGCGCTTTGGACACGTGCAGGGTAACTGCGGTTACCCGGTACGTTGCGTGAGTTGCGGAGAGGAGCACAGGAGCTCCGAATGCAAGCGGTCTAAGGAAGAGGACGCGACCTGTGTTAACTGCGGAGGCAAACACCCCGCATCCTACATGGGTTGCAAGTCTGCCCCCACCAAGGGTGGGAAGAGCAAGAATAGGCAAGAGCCTACGCCAACGAGAAATGACAAAAGCAAAAAACCGGATATGGAGGAAATCATCCGCCTCGCGGTCGAGCAGTCAGTCCGCGCAATCTTGAATGCACAGAATGCCAAGTAAAGGACGGAAACCCTTCACGCTGAAGATAGGATCCTGGAATGTGAACGGGATCAGAGGAAAGAAGATAGAAGTAGAACAACTTCTAGAGGAATATGAACCGGACATTCTTGCACTGCAGGAAACAAGGTGTCCGTCCGGGTACAGGATTAATTTCCTGAACTATCGGACATACAGATTCGACAGACCGAATCCAGCTGGTGGTGGCGTAGCCATCCTGGTTAAACGAAGTCTGGAATCTGAGCCACTCAGAGATAACGATGGCGAAATTGAAGCTATTGGAATTAAGGTAGAGATGGCACAAGCACCCATTGAGGTGCAGTCCGTCTACCATCCTGGCAGGCCTGAACAGCTGCTAAGAGAAGACATCGAGAAACTCCTGCAGGGAAATGTAGGAAAAGTACTCATTGGAGATTACAACTGTAAGTCACCAGGCTGGCATAGCAGGATGTATAACTCCAATGGAAGGAAACTGGAGAGCTACGTGGAGGCTATGGGTGCAATCGTCATTGCCCCTGAAGAGCCCACGTATCAGCCATTAAATGGACTACCAGATGTACTGGACATTGCGGTCATCAAGGATATCCCCGTGGATATCGACATTGAGACCGTATACGACGGGACCTCCGACCATAACCCGATTTTTCTAAAATTGGGTTCTGGTGACGGACAAAGGGATTTAAAGGTGAGGAGGTGGATGAACTGGGACTTGTTCCCGGAGAAACTCCACTCCAAAATCCAAATCCCGAAGATCAGTATAACGGAAGAGTTGGAAAAAGAAGTGGAGATTCTGGAAAAGGCCATCGTCAGTGCAGCTGAAGAATGCACGACGAGGACGGAAGAAAGGCCAACGCAGCATCCCTACGGACCTGTTCCTCAGTTTATTTGGAGGATGATCAGAAGGCGTAGGGCGCTGAAGAGAAGATATCGTGCCCATAGGACGGTGGATCTAGCCAGGGAGTTGACTAGATCCACAAATGTCCTGAGAGAGGCACTGAAGAATCTCAATGAAAAGAGGTGGGCTGACCGCTTGACCGAGTTAGGAAACACGGATGGCACACTATGGGGAGTCTACAGGGCGCTCAAGAGAGATCCGGATGTAAAGACGATACATGGAAGAAATGGATTGGTCTACACGGATGCAGAAAAATCTGAAGCCATGGCGGACGCGCTAGAAAGAGAGTGCGTTATCAACTCTCACGACGACGATGACGAAAACCTCGAGAGGTTAGTCAAGAAAACGGTAAAGAACTTCCGCGAGAGGATTGGGCCCAGGCCGCCTCCGGAGTTTGCAACTCCGAAGGAGGTCAAGGGTATAATCCAGAAGATACGGCTCAAGAAAGCTCCAGGGTGCGATGGGGTAACCAATCGCATGCTGAAAAAGCTGCCGAGAAAAGGAATTGCTGCCATCACCGCCATTGCAAACGCAGTCATCAGGCTGCGGTATTTCCCGGATAGATGGAAATACGCAATGGTGAGAATGATACCGAAGCCAGGGAAGGACAAAAAGTTCCCTCAAAATTACCGACCGATTAGCTTATTACCAGCAATAAGCAAGGTCGTGGAGCGAGTGGTTCTAAAGAGATTTGCGAAGGTGCTCGAAGATAATAGCATCCTTCCACCCGAACAATTCGGGTTCAGAAAACACCACTCGTCAGAAGAACAACTGTTATGTGTCACTGAATACATAACAGAAACCCTGGACAGAAGACAAGGCACGGCCATCGTCCTACTCGATGTTGAAAGAGCTTTCGACAGGGTATGGCACGATGGTCTGATACATAAGATGATCGAACTGGGTTTCCCAGAATGGATCACCGAGCTGATTGACTCATACCTAAGAGAACGAAGTTTCTCTGTGAAAATGGGTGCAGTCAAATCGGCCAGAAGATGGGTGGAGGCAGGAGTACCGCAAGGAGCGGTGCTAGCGCCCCACCTCTACAATGTATACACCAGTGATATTCCGCGGAGGAACAACACTAGGATAGCCCTGTATGCAGACGACACGGCCATTATGGCACGACACAAACGACCGGACCGCGCCGTCGGATTCGTCCAGGAACACCTGGACGATCTGATGGAGTGGTTGATAGCCTGGAAGATCAAGGTGAACATCGCCAAGACACAGGCTATACACGTCTCGCAGAGAAAGAGCAGACCCGGTCATCAACTGGAAATAGAAGGCGAAAGAGTGGCATGGAAGGATACTGTAAAGTATCTAGGTGTCACCTTCGACAAGACGATGTCATGGAGGCAACATGCGAAGAACGCACGGTGTAAAGCCGTGTCTGTTGTGAAGATAGCTTACCCGCTAATTTGCAGAACAAGCAAATTAGACGTGAAGCTAAAGATCCTAATGATCAGATCATTAGTGAGAAGCGTTATGATGTATGGATCGATCGCGTGGGGCTACGCGGCAAAATCCTACATCAAGCAACTGGAAAGTTACGAGAACAAGCTAGTGAGACTAGCTCTCGATGCCCCTTGGTACATCTCCAATGTACAGATACACAGAGAGATGATGTGGACTCCCTTTAGGCAGTGCATGCAAGAAAAGGCAGAGAAAGCCTTTCTGAAGATACGGGACCACCCAAATCAAGAACTGCGAAGGTTAACGGACTATCGTCCGGAAGACATCGCAGCTTTGGGTGGTCGACGGCGCAGAAGACCGAAACTCCAACTCTTGGAGGATTAGGTTGACTGTTGCCCAACGCGGGATGGGACTATGTCCCCGTTTGGGAAAAAAGGAAAGAAATTGGCGATGTGCAGTGAAGTGAAGTTTTTCTCTTTTTCAGGTTAAAAGGTAAGAGATATACACACGACCGAGATATACATTGACCGAAACACCATCAGTGTGATCGGAAAATAAATACTTTAAGATTACACCCCCCTCTGGTACTTGTCCCCCAGAGGGGAGTGGTGCGAAGCGCTTGGCCCACCCCGTCGGCGGCCAAGCAGCGGAAACACCAATGGAAGAGAATATAACGGTTTTGTGAGTAGCTTTCGACTACGGAAACCTTATCCCATCTACCAAATAGTGCAGATACGGGATTATTTTAGAAAATAATCTCGGGTGGATGGAGGGCGCGAAACGCGAAAACGATTTGCAGTCTAGCGACATCGAAAATTTTGAAAAAATTTCCGATCGCGAAAACTTGTACAAAGTTGGCACGTGAAATTAGTTGGCAGTTTCTCGGAACTGCCGACCGTTATTCCGTGCCGTCGTGCGATATTTCGCGATAGATATCGCTGCATTTGCAGACGATGTTTATAAAGAAAACAAATAACAGTGAAAGTGTAAGTGCCAGTGAAAGTGCTAAAATGTCGAAGAAGGAGAAACATGAAAAAAGGCAAAAGGCCCAGTGGATGGAGTACCAGATTGCCGAACGAAATGCCCTTTTAGATGAACAAAAGGTGCAAATTAACGACCTCCAGGCCAAGATAAAGAGCTTGGAGAGTATGGTAAATGCCTTGACGGGAAAACTCGAGGCAATCTCACCGAAGAAGACAACTGCAGAGGCAGTAGCCGGATCGTCCGGCATGCAAAAAACAGCAAAGGCAAAGAAAAGACCGGTAGTCTCTACTGATGACACAGAGTCGGAGGATGAATTCCCGACACTGCAGGAAGCAAACAAAAAGGCAAGCAAGCCAAAGGCTGTTGTCAAGAAGCCCAAAAAGATGAAGGCCTCTAGGCCCACCCAAACGACGGAGGCAATTCCTCCAGTGACAGTTGCTTGTGCCAACTGGTCAAGCTCCTGAAAAGGACTAAATGAGAAGAAAATAAATTACACAAAGGCCAAGATGACGAAGGAAGGGATTAAAATCTTCCCGCAGACAGCTGCCCATTACAGGACGCTGGTAAAGGTCTGCACAGACAAGAAGATGAGCTTCTTCACGTACTCTTTGAAAGAGACTAAGAAGCATCAGGTTGTACTCAAAGGAGTCCCTGAAAATACTCCACTAGAAGAGATACAAGCGGCCCTGGTAGAACAGGGCTATGAAGACGCTGAGGTTGCGAGACTGAGATCTCGCAAGCGGGAAACCAAAGGCCAGGCGCTCCCCATGGACTTGGTTAAAACCAAGAACGATGAGATCTTTTCTCTCCGCTATGTGGACAGATTGTCCGTAAAGACGGAGAGAAAAACAAAGGCCGACCGGCCCGTGCAGTGTTATCGCTGCCAACGGTACGGCCACGTACAGGGTAACTGCGGTTACCCCGTACGGTGCGTCAAGTGTGGCAAGGGGCACAGGAGCTCCGAATGCCTACGCCCAAAAGAGGAGAAAGCCACGTGCGTCCACTGTGGGGAGCAGCACGCCGCATCCTACTTGGGATGCAAATATGCACCCACAAAAAATGGGAAGAAGAAGGAAAGGCAAGAGCCTACTCCGAAAACTCAGGCGCGAAATGACGGGCCCATGTCCAGAAAGGACATGCAGGCTATGATACAGTCAGTGGTTGAATCAACTGTCAAGACTATGTTTGAAGCCCAAAATGCAAGACGCCAGAATTAGGCCAAGAAATTTGAAGATTGGATCCTGGAATATCAACGGGATTCGGAACAAGAAGATTGAAGTTGAACAGTTTCTTGCAGATCATGATCCGGATATTCTTGCGCTGCAAGAAACAAAGTGTCCGGAAGAGTTCAGGAAGAGTTCAGGAAGGTTCACCAAACCGGACATACAGATTTGACAGACGGAATCCTGTCGGGGGTGGTGTTGCCATCCTCGTCAGGCGTAGTCTGGAATCTGAACCCCTTCGAGATAACGAAGGTGAAATAGAAGCCATGGGGGTAAAGGTAGAGATGGCACGTGCACCCATTGAGGTGCAGTCCGTCTACCACCCGGGAAGACACGATCAACTTCTACAAGAAGACATCCAAGAACTCCTACAGGGAAATGTAGGGAAAGTTTTTGTAGGGGATTTCAACTGCAAGTCACCGAGCTGGCATAGCAGATTGTACAACCCCAATGGTAGAAGACTAGAAAGATACGTGGAGGCTATGGGAGCAATCGTGATTGCTCCTGAAGAGCCCACGTATCAGCCGGTCGAAGGACTGCCTGATGTCTTAGACATCGCTGTCATCAAGGACATCCCATTGGAAATGGAGATCGAAACTGCCTACGACGGGACATTCGACCATAACCCGATTTTCCTAAGATTGGGTTGTGGTGACGGATTTAGGGATCGTGTGGTGAGGAAGTGGGTCAACTGGGACTTGTTCCCAGAAAAGATCCACTCCAAAATCCAAATCCCGAAGATTGACACAACGGAGGAGTTGGAACAGGAAATTGAGACTTTGGAAAAGGCCATAGTCGATGCAGTAGAAGACTGCACGACTAGAAGAACGGTAAGGCCGTCGAAGCATCCCTACGGACCTATATCTCACTCCATACGGAGGATGGTAAGAAGGCGTAGGGCCATCACCGAAGATACAGGGCAAATAGGACGGCCGACCTGGCCAGGGAGCTGACCAGGTCGACGAACGTCCTGAGAAAAGCCCTGAAGGATCTGACCGCAAAGAGGTGGAACGATCGCCTCACGGATCTCGGCAATGAAGACGGCACACTACGGGGAGTCCACAGGGCACCCAAGAAAAGACCAGAGCCGAAGACTTTGCACGGAGCCAACGGGCTTGCATACAACAATGCCGAAAAGGCTGAAGCCATGGCCGATGCACTCGAGAGGGAGTGCATCATAAATGTGCACGACGACAATGACGAAAACCATGAGAGGTTAGTCAGAAGAACGGTAAGAAGATTCCGAGAAAGGATAGGACCCAGGCCGCTGACGGAGTTTACAACTCCGAAGGAGGTCAAGGGAATTATCCACGGAATCAGGCTCAAGAAAGCTCCAGGATGCGATGGTGTAACCAATCGCATGCTAAAGAAGCTGCCCAGAAAGGGCATTGCAGCCATTACCGCCGTTGCTAACGCAGTCATTAGACTGCGGTATTTCCCGGATAGATGGAAATATGCAACGGTGAAAATGATACCGAAGCCAGGAAAGGACCAGAAGTTCCCGCAAACCTACAGGCCGATTAGCTTATTGCCATCAATAAGCAAGGTCGTAGAAAGAGTGATTCTAAAGAGATTAGAGAAGGTGCTCGCAGATAATAGCATCCTTCCGCCCGAGCAATTCGGGTTTAGAAAAAATCACTCTGCGGAAGATCAGATGCTATGTGTGACGGAATACATAGCTGAAGCACTAAGCAGAAAACATGGTACGGCAATCGTCCTACTCGATGTCGAAAGAGCTTTCGACAGAGAATGGCACGAAGGGCTTATCTTCAAGATGATAGAGGCAGGAATCCCGGAGTGGATTACCGAGCTGATTGACTCATACCTAGGAGACAGAAGTTTCTCTGTGAAAATGGGTGCAGTCAAATTAGCACGAAGATGGGTGGAGGCCGGAGTGTCGCAGGGAGCGGTGCTAGCGCCTCACCTATACAATATATACACCTGTGATATTCCTAAGAGGAATTTCACAAGGTTAGCCCTGTATGCCGATGACACCGCCATAATGGTAAGGCACAAGCGACCGGACCAGGCCGTCAGATACGTCCAGGATCACCTGGACGATCTGATGGAATGGATGATAGCCTGGAAGATCAAGGTAAATGTTACCAAGACACAGGCTATCTACATCACGCAGAGAAGAAGCAGACCCGGACGCCAACTGGAAATAGACGACCAGAATGTGGCATGGCAAGATACCGTAAAGTATTTTGCCATGCCACTTTTGACAAGAAGATGACGTGGAGTCACCAAATCAAGAACGCACGGTTGAAAGCCGTGATAGCTCAAGATGCTAATGGTAAAATCATTAGTACGAAGTGTAATGATGTTTGGATCGATCGCGAGGGGTTACGCGGCAAAATCCTACATCAAACAGCTTGAAAGCTATGAAAATAAGATACTGAGACAGGCTCTGAACGCCCCTTGGTACATCTCTAATGTACGATTACAAAGAGATATGATGTGGACTCCCTTTAGGCAGTGCATGCAGGAAAAGGCAGAGAAAGCCTTACTGAAGATTACTGACCATCCAAATCAAGAACTACGAAGGCTAACGGACTATCGTCCGGAAGACCTCGCAGCTTTGGGTGGCAGAAGGCACCAAGAAGACCGAAACTCCAACTTTTGGGGGACTAGGTTGACTGTTATCCAACGAGGGATCTACCGCCGTGGGAATGGGACCGCCTGTCCCACGAACGAAAAAAGAAAAAGGAATTTGGTGAGGTGAAGTTAAAGTGCTTCTCTTTCAGGAAGTGCCTTCCCTATCAGGTTACGAGGTAAGTGAAGATAAAATAAGCTGAAGCACCTTCAGTGCCTTCGGCAATGAAATACATAAAATAATATCTTAAGAAACTTATCTGCAAGAAACAAAGTGTCCGGAAGAGTTCAGGAAGAGTTCAGGAAGGTTCACCAAACCGGACATACAGATTTGACAGACGGAATCCTGTCGGGGGTGGTGTTGCCATCCTCGTCAGGCGTAGTCTGGAATCTGAACCCCTTCGAGATAACGAAGGTGAAATAGAAGCCATGGGGGTAAAGGTAGAGATGGCACGTGCACCCATTGAGGTGCAGTCCGTCTACCACCCGGGAAGACACGATCAACTTCTACAAGAAGACATCCAAGAACTCCTACAGGGAAATGTAGGGAAAGTTTTTGTAGGGGATTTCAACTGCAAGTCACCGAGCTGGCATAGCAGATTGTACAACCCCAATGGTAGAAGACTAGAAAGATACGTGGAGGCTATGGGAGCAATCGTGATTGCTCCTGAAGAGCCCACGTATCAGCCGGTCGAAGGACTGCCTGATGTCTTAGACATCGCTGTCATCAAGGACATCCCATTGGAAATGGAGATCGAAACTGCCTACGACGGGACATTCGACCATAACCCGATTTTCCTAAGATTGGGTTGTGGTGACGGATTTAGGGATCGTGTGGTGAGGAAGTGGGTCAACTGGGACTTGTTCCCAGAAAAGATCCACTCCAAAATCCAAATCCCGAAGATTGACACAACGGAGGAGTTGGAACAGGAAATTGAGACTTTGGAAAAGGCCATAGTCGATGCAGTAGAAGACTGCACGACTAGAAGAACGGTAAGGCCGTCGAAGCATCCCTACGGACCTATATCTCACTCCATACGGAGGATGGTAAGAAGGCGTAGGGCCATCACCGAAGATACAGGGCAAATAGGACGGCCGACCTGGCCAGGGAGCTGACCAGGTCGACGAACGTCCTGAGAAAAGCCCTGAAGGATCTGACCGCAAAGAGGTGGAACGATCGCCTCACGGATCTCGGCAATGAAGACGGCACACTACGGGGAGTCCACAGGGCACCCAAGAAAAGACCAGAGCCGAAGACTTTGCACGGAGCCAACGGGCTTGCATACAACAATGCCGAAAAGGCTGAAGCCATGGCCGATGCACTCGAGAGGGAGTGCATCATAAATGTGCACGACGACAATGACGAAAACCATGAGAGGTTAGTCAGAAGAACGGTAAGAAGATTCCGAGAAAGGATAGGACCCAGGCCGCTGACGGAGTTTACAACTCCGAAGGAGGTCAAGGGAATTATCCACGGAATCAGGCTCAAGAAAGCTCCAGGATGCGATGGTGTAACCAATCGCATGCTAAAGAAGCTGCCCAGAAAGGGCATTGCAGCCATTACCGCCGTTGCTAACGCAGTCATTAGACTGCGGTATTTCCCGGATAGATGGAAATATGCAACGGTGAAAATGATACCGAAGCCAGGAAAGGACCAGAAGTTCCCGCAAACCTACAGGCCGATTAGCTTATTGCCATCAATAAGCAAGGTCGTAGAAAGAGTGATTCTAAAGAGATTAGAGAAGGTGCTCGCAGATAATAGCATCCTTCCGCCCGAGCAATTCGGGTTTAGAAAAAATCACTCTGCGGAAGATCAGATGCTATGTGTGACGGAATACATAGCTGAAGCACTAAGCAGAAAACATGGTACGGCAATCGTCCTACTCGATGTCGAAAGAGCTTTCGACAGAGAATGGCACGAAGGGCTTATCTTCAAGATGATAGAGGCAGGAATCCCGGAGTGGATTACCGAGCTGATTGACTCATACCTAGGAGACAGAAGTTTCTCTGTGAAAATGGGTGCAGTCAAATTAGCACGAAGATGGGTGGAGGCCGGAGTGTCGCAGGGAGCGGTGCTAGCGCCTCACCTATACAATATATACACCTGTGATATTCCTAAGAGGAATTTCACAAGGTTAGCCCTGTATGCCGATGACACCGCCATAATGGTAAGGCACAAGCGACCGGACCAGGCCGTCAGATACGTCCAGGATCACCTGGACGATCTGATGGAATGGATGATAGCCTGGAAGATCAAGGTAAATGTTACCAAGACACAGGCTATCTACATCACGCAGAGAAGAAGCAGACCCGGACGCCAACTGGAAATAGACGACCAGAATGTGGCATGGCAAGATACCGTAAAGTATTTTGCCATGCCACTTTTGACAAGAAGATGACGTGGAGTCACCAAATCAAGAACGCACGGTTGAAAGCCGTGATAGCTCAAGATGCTAATGGTAAAATCATTAGTACGAAGTGTAATGATGTTTGGATCGATCGCGAGGGGTTACGCGGCAAAATCCTACATCAAACAGCTTGAAAGCTATGAAAATAAGATACTGAGACAGGCTCTGAACGCCCCTTGGTACATCTCTAATGTACGATTACAAAGAGATATGATGTGGACTCCCTTTAGGCAGTGCATGCAGGAAAAGGCAGAGAAAGCCTTACTGAAGATTACTGACCATCCAAATCAAGAACTACGAAGGCTAACGGACTATCGTCCGGAAGACCTCGCAGCTTTGGGTGGCAGAAGGCACCAAGAAGACCGAAACTCCAACTTTTGGGGGACTAGGTTGACTGTTATCCAACGAGGGATCTACCGCCGTGGGAATGGGACCGCCTGTCCCACGAACGAAAAAAGAAAAAGGAATTTGGTGAGGTGAAGTTAAAGTGCTTCTCTTTCAGGAAGTGCCTTCCCTATCAGGTTACGAGGTAAGTGAAGATAAAATAAGCTGAAGCACCTTCAGTGCCTTCGGCAATGAAATACATAAAATAATATCTTAAGATACACCCCCTCTGGTACTTGTCCCCCAGAGGGGAGTGGTGCGAAGCGCTTGACCCACCCCGTCCGGCGGTAAAGCTGCGGAAACACCAAGGAAAAGAAGATAAGGATTTTTTAAGTGGCAAATAGCTACGGAAATCCTTATCCCATCTACCAGCAGTGAAGTTTCGGGATTATTTTAGAAAATAATCTCGGGTGGATGGAGGGCGCGAAAAGCGAAAAAAAAATTCGCATGTTTTAAAAATTAAAATATTAACATTAATTTAAATATATCCAAACAGTATAAATATCAAAAATGTTCTGGAAAGGAAGAATTTATTTTACGAGACATGAATTGTAATACGTTACATTGTTACAAGTTAACAAGACAAGAATTTCCTTAAATACAATGGTTTTAAATAGCTTAGCCTTTTTATATAAATTCCGGGTTTATGGAGAAAATTTATTTTCCTTCTAGTTTCTGCTACTGTTCTTTACATTGAGATATCGAATTGTCCTTAGGATATCTGGACGAATTAATTTGAGAAATATAATCAATTTTATCTCTTAAATTATCTAGAGGGTACCTTAAAAATATTTGGAACGTAAACATATTTGATACATTTGATTTTTATGATTAAATTCATTAAAACTTGGTAGTTTGTAATTTTTTTCTGGTTTCGTAAACTTTGTTGGATCATTATACATAACGAAAGAGTCCAAGTTAATTATTTATTAGACTATGAGCTGGACTAAAAGTTAAGAACTTACTTGGTTTTTACTGAAAGGAATATTAATGATAAATGCAAAACCACTCTCAAAGAAATAATTTTCGAATCCTGTTTGTTTGATAAATATAGAAACATATAAAATTGATTTTTTGGTAAAACAATCTGAAATTCTTAAGAGTACCTCTTCAATGACGATTTAGTTGCTGATTTTGAAAGAACTGTTACCGACAGTGTGTAATAATATACACAGTGTGTTAATAATAATCTAATAATACACAAATAATACAAATCGCAAGGTCACGTTTTAACAGGTCAGATTGGAACAAATGGGTAGTCCTGCCATTATTTTTTAACAAGGTGAACGATAATCGGCCATATATTTCTGTCAAATTATATGATCAATATCAATAGTTTTCTTATATTCTGGAACTAACACCTCTTTAGTCGGTGCTGGTGGAGTTAAGATTTTAGTGAAGCTCAAGATAAAAATTTGTCTAAGCAATAACATCGGCATTTTTACTGCGGATGAAATTCGACAGAAGGTTATTGGTCTTGTCGATTTACCGCTTTTTATTAACGACTGTTGTAGAATCATTAAGGTCCCCTTTGTATCGTCCGAAAAACACGCTATTATTTTCGGTATAGATTTTGCTAAGAGTTTTAATATTGTAATGGACTTTAAGAATAGTCATTAGTCGATCCACAATGATGATTTCGTCGTACCTGAATATTCTAATTACCTTCCAGTATCCAAACTTTTTTCTTTTGAGAATTTTTCCAAAATACAGAGGGTGGTGGCTCTAGAACTTTTAGACTTTTTTAGAGAACTTGACAGAAAAGATAAATTAGGACGAACCAATAAGATTAAACACTATCTATAGATACGGGGGATAATCCACCCTTCAAAAAGAAACCTTATCTACTTTCTCCCTATATGCAAGATATTTTGAATGAAAAATTAGCTTCTATTCAGTCCGATGTGTCCAATGTTGGCATTGGAGGTATATTGACCTAGTTTATAGACTGAAGCTTTTCGAAGAAGCCTGTACTGTATTTTAAAAAAAGTTAAAATGGAAAAAGAAATAAAGAAAATTATAAAAATAAGGAAAATAGATGAAACATGTAAGAAGAATATAATAACCAAACAAAAAAAATCGTGATGATTCTAAAAAATATTTATTGAAAGTTGATCTTAGACTGAGTAATATGTAGTTTTTATTTTTAATACTATCTGTTGTTATTAAGTATTTTTCGATACCGTTTATGATGTCGTCACTGAACTCTTATTCTAAATACGACTTGGGTTATGGGTGGTACCAATTAGACGATCAGGCGCCTTAATCGGACCGAATGTACTTTTTTGAAAAACACCTGTTTTGATAAAAGATTTCTAGGTTTCTATAAATGTTCATTAAAAAGCAAATAAATAAAGATTCAGTATGCAAAAGATTTTGTTTAATTTAAATTGAACTAAACATTATAGTACTATTTCCTTAGAAGGTGAGAAGGTATGACAACATAAAGGGAAAGGTAAGTAACCTTTCCCTTTATGTTGGTCAGAGGATTTCAATCGAGGGTGATATCGCCCGGGAGGTGGAATGGCGAGTTAAGTGTGTGTCTGGAAGGCATTTGGTAGGCATAACATGGTGTTTAGGAGTAAACTCTCACTTTGTCTGATGAAAAAGTCTTTGATCAGTGCGTCCTGCCCGTTATGATATATGAAAGTAAAACATGGGCATTCACATTGTAACTTTAAGCAATTACTTACATAGTTTCAGATTTATCAATGTATATCTCTAATGGATTTCTACATAATTTAGTTCAAAAAATATCGACTTTCAAGTAGATGTAAATGAAATAATAGATACTGCGGTTTTTTTTAACAATTATAGGTTTCAGGATTATTATTCCAAGTTTTTCTCGTTAAATATTAGCAAAAATCCGATTAAAAAAACATTCATTTGAAAAGCCATTTATTATCCATTATCTGACTTATCTATTACTATTTTTCTATCAATTTCTCATTCTGTCAAAACAATCTAACTTCTTCTAAACAAATATATTTTGAAAATATATGTTTTGAATATAATGTTGTTCAAAGGCTCAAATGCTCAATGCATTCTGGAGACCCAATTTTCGATTACTCTTCCACACATATAATAGTAGTATAGTTTATTTGGTGGCCTGCATATTTCGGTTAGGTCAATAATTAATCGGGGTTTATTTCTTTAAATCAAATATGTATTAACATAAGTTCTTAAAAAATAATCCAAGGGCGTATGATTTTGTCCAGGAAACATTACTATTTTACGAAATAGCGCACCCAGGAAATATTTCTTGCAATAAATCGATTGTCTTGCAAGTCGCATCGTCTTGTGGAAAAATAAACATTGTTTAACGTTTTTAAATAACCTTACATTTTTTTCTTTTCGTTCCGATAAACTTTATATCGAAATATTATTTCTGTACTCCAGTTAGCTGCTGTTAATTTCCTAGTGGACGTTTGAATTATAATTAGAATTAAGTGCACGCCGACCAGACATCGAAGGTCATTTCGCAGCTAGGGCGCAAGTATCACAACGAGGAAGGTGAAATTATCCGCTACAGTGCTCTTATCTAAGGAAATAAACTTGAAAGGCAGGTTCTGAAAGGTTATGTACAGATTAACATTTAGGTAAGTTGATCAAGGATAGTGGATTAAACCGGGTGTAATGTGGTCGTGGTGGATCTGTCCACTGTCTCATACGGTATCCATTAGAAAAGCACGCCTTCATGCGTGGTAGTCTGCGACGCACTTTCGTTCAAGTAGTTCCGATAGCGAACTCTTAAGGTGAATATTTTTAGTTGTCTAACGTCAAGCTATCGGCGTCCAAAATCTGATTTCTTTCTTTTTGAATCTGGGGATATGGGAAGCAGGTTGTATTTGATGTTTGCAAAGGATCTGCTTTGACTCAATGCCGATGCCGTACCGTGGCTCAGACTATATATTTCTTATTGAAAAACCCTTTTAATAAGGCAAGATCTTGGCTTTCAATTATCAATCAGTAATAAAGTGCCCTTTGATATTTCTTTAGGGTCCCTTCGGAGTCCTATAGACTTCCTATCAATGACCTTTTACGCACATTTTATTACAGACGATTCCAAACTCTTTTTTTGAGGACTTTGGACAATTTCTCGGCCATTTTCATTGAGGTGATTTTTACTAGTAAATAGTGTTCGTGTTATTACATGGAATTACACTTGTTACAAGGAACTCCGATTCCGAACATTACTGGGTGTGATAAACTAGTATTTAATGCACATCGGCCACGTGTCGAATTCCGAACATTACAGACTGTAATAGACTCTTTTATGTTTTATTTTAATTTTTATTTCCTTATCAGATATAGTTATTATAGTTTAGGATTAGTTTTAAGTTGGATTAGACTTTCTTGTTTCACACACACACATACAAAATATTCTTAGTATCTTAGTTATTAAATGGTAGGTTGTAGAATTAACGGGTGGCTTCTTCTTGGATACTGCTAATATTCACATCTTTCAGTTAAGCTACTCTTTACTGATTTTGGGTAAACAAATCCGTTGGCGCCCAAACTACTTAGTTATTTAACTAACCAATGGCCTAGTGCTTATCAGGAGTTAAGCTGTCGTTCGCAGACTAGGTTAAGGAACACGTTACAATTGTTTACATTCACAATTATTAGTTCAAGCTAAAGATGTTCTTCATCATCAATAGTAACACAATTTTTACAATGGTCTGTAAAAAATAAGGTCTTAGTACTCGTTCCACCTAAACTGAGGATTTGATTTCGCCCCAAACCGTTGTTATGTTTTTCACAACCGAATTAAGCCAGAAGTAAAATAAATACCTAACCTAACCTAAGCTAACCAAATTAAACCAAACCTTAGGTCATTTAATAAAAAAGAGTATATTTTATATGAGAATATGCTTTCCTTGAGTTATCAAACTATACTAATCTGGTTTGACGTAGTTTCATATTTGGAATACCGGCCTACAACATTTATTTTGTTGTGTGATGTTTTTGCTTGTTTTAGAATTTTTGTTTTTTATATATTTTTTTAATAGAGCATTGTTTTTAAACCATCTCATTGTCGCGACCCACAAAATAGCCAAAAAGTTAAGTAAAAAACGTTGCGCTCCCTCACTACAATATGTTAATTTGACGTTTCTCAAAGTTTTAGATCGGCCGGTAATAGAGCGACGATTCGCCCTTTTTTCAGTATCGTGATTTATGAAGAATTATTTTTATTTTTAAATGGCTTATGAGCGTGTTCACACGTTTAAATATCGTGAAAAGAAACGAATCATCTATTTGTCTTTGCATTAAATGAGGAATCGTCGATGACGATGTATGTGTGAATGGGCAGTTATACTTATACCGAAATACCGCACACAGCCACAAATACTGAACTACAAAACTTGGGTAACCCCTTGTTCGTATATTACTTTTACCAGTTCGAACCTGTGCCCTGCACTTGCATGCACTTTTAAATTGACTCGCCCGAGCACCTCGCGCCACACGCCTGCATATGCGAGACTGATCATTCGTCCCAAAATCTATGCGCTTTGATAATAAAACTACGGAACCAAAGGAAGAGTTTCATTGTTAATTACCTTTTTACAAAAACAAGTACTACGATTTCTTGTGTCTCACCCAGTTTTAAATACTACGATTTTTTCTCTCAATGGAGCAATGTAGAAAATATAATGAAGTGGATTACAGAAACAAGAAAATAATTGAATAAATATGTGGACAAAATAAACAACACAAGCTAACTGACTAAATAGGCACAAATATCCAAGCCATACGGCAGAAAGGTCTAAGGTCTCCTTCCAAAGGGAAATACTGCTGAACCTCAACATCGAAAAATCCATAAGACGAAAAAATTGGCTACATATTCTCGATCTAAGCATATGTTAATGCAGATATATGGAGTAGAAGAAGACACAAATCATTTGTAATAAAGTATTATATTACATTAAATGCCTTAATATATGGTAATTATTAAATCGACTATATTAACTATAATAACATTGTATAAGTATAGGCTACATTAGTAATTTCTTTGATTAAGTAAGAATTCAGTTATCCTAAAATTATTACTATTTTATTTTACTTTATACATAATTAGAATATTAATATATTGTAAAAATAATTTGACCCGCCATAATTTAATGGGAGCTAAATGTCTGCAATGCTAAAAATTGCTTGCAAGGGTGCAGTTACAAAACAATCTATTTCTAAACTAACAAATATTCATATTGAATGAGATTTAAAGAATTCGTTAAATGGTATAGTAATATATTTTTAACTAAACATTGCAGCTTCCGATGCACTTTTAGAATGCCTTGAAATAATTGGATTGATAAATGAATGCTAAAAAGCCATATGTATTTCTTATATACTGCAACAAATAAATGTCAAAAGTCCAAAAATATATATATATATATTGCGCCTATTGAGTTTTCACGTTGATAGCGAAAAAATCAATTTGTTGTAAAGGTACAGCAAGAATTAGTGACCAAAAAAATCACATTGAAATAAGACACCTCGTTAGTCTTTATCTCATTAAATAAAAATGTCTAGACCTTGTGTTCCTAAGTTATGAAAAAAAAACAGTTGCTTAATATGTTTAGAAATGGTAATGGTAATGGTACTTAATTAATAATTAACAATGGTAATTAATAATTAGTAGTATTTATTACGTAATTAGATATATAAATTATAAGATATAAGATGATTGGGGCTGTAACCAATCTTTGAACAGTGCAAATAATCTTGATTAGAATTTAATGAGGTGGAGCAAGGAGGATGTTGTTGGCTGAGTTGAGACATCGTGTATGTTGAAACACCCCCATTTCTCGATTTTTTTGACAATGACATGTCAAATGTCATTTATATCAAATTGTTGTACGACCAATATCTCACTTTTCATAAAGTTTCGAAGAGAGCGTACATATTATCTTTACCTCTGCCAAACAACGTGTTGTATAAATAAAAAAAGGTCTTTCGTAATTTTTTCATTAATCAATAGCGATCAATTTTTAAGGATTTTTCAAGGTAAATATTATCTATGTGTTATAAATTACATGTATATTTACGGGTAAAAAGATTTCCAGTAAAAAATTACTGATATGCATATTTTTGCCTGACAAAAAATTACGTCATTCAGGTAACTTGAGACACTGGTGTTTCTTCGGTTTTCGTATCCAGACGTCATTTTCTTATAAATCTGTCAAAGCGTTTGAAATTCGGCACATTGTTAAAGCCGCATTGCTACTTGCTATTTTGCCTCAAAGCATCGTCAATGGATTCAAAGCAACGGGAATTTCACTGTTTAATCCGGATGTTTTGTGGAATCCGACTTTATACAAGTCGTTGTCAGTAGTGAAAATGAGATACCTGTATTGACTGAAAGGGAAGGTGTCGATAGTGACGTGCAACGTCGTATTGTGATTGGTGATGTTACAGAAGAGGTTGCTGCCGATGAATAGGTGACAACATCTGAGGTACCATCAACATCTATGTCATCTGCGTCAAGCTTCTCTTCGATCCAGTACAGTACAGTACTGCAGTCTG
>JARFXV010000596.1:0-10000 GCA_031761425.1 Cosmopolites sordidus
GCATTAGCTCCCTTAAATCTTTGCACGCTCACCCCAGGTGTATATGTAAGCAATCAGTGTTTTTAACACTTGTTAATTGTCCTTCACATATAGTAAAGTTGTAAACTAAAGCTGCCTACTTTAGCAGGCAGCTTAGTCAGGTACATAAGGCAAAATGAGGTTTTTCTGAAAGTCGTATGATAGTTTAAGTACATATGGCCGCTCTTCATGTTTCATCATAATGTAAAACACAGCTGCTTCCATTTTGTGAACTGTAGAGTGCGCCCCCGACTTTTAGTTTCCTGTTACCAGGAAATGGTAACTTGATACACAGAGAACAAGCGTCTGTAGCTGGGCTCTTTAAACTAATATAAAAATCGTAGTTAAAAATTGTCAAAAAGTACGAATATTTTACACGATTAACAGCAGTCACTCTTTCATTGTACTGTTTCTAAAGTTTTTTCGCATTACAATCAATTGGTAAATAATGTCTAGTAGTTTTTTCTAGGGTATAATGGGATTAAATGAACTGTATGGATTTCAAGAAGTTTTTAACAGTTAAAACACTTGGTATTTGTTTCACAATATATTCAAGATATTCTCTAACATGTTTCGGCCTCGCGACCATTCTCAAAGAGAGTTATGTATAAACTAAACTAAAGTTTCAAAGTGCTGTCTAATGGAAGTCGGTTTTTTCATCTCGTTAAATTTATTACACTATCAATAATTGGAGTATTTCCGAAGTCTAGCTGGGTGTTTGTTAGGTTTTTGCCGTCGTATATGGCTTTTTTAATTTCGAAAATTTCCAGGTAATTTAACAGCCTGCTTTTATTGCAGCTATGTATTAATTTGGTATTATTAATGTTAAAAAATGGTTCTGGTCTATACAATGTTCGGCAAAGCCCGTCTTTCTCTGATTGTGTAAAATTGAATATTTATGTTCTTTTAGCCTATCATTGAGCGATCGGCCCGTTTGGCCCTATATAAATAGCGTCACACATATTACATTTAATTTCGTATACTTCAGATTTGTCACAAAATTTTGCTCTTTCTTTGTTATTGTTTAACATCGATGCAAGATTATTCTTATTAACAGAGATAATATTAATATTTTCGTTCTTTAACTGATTTGTGATTCTTGAACTTAATTTGTGAATATAGTTTATAGCATGCCAATTTTTAGAATCTTTTTCGGGTGTTGCGGCATAAAAATGTTTGGTGTTGTTTTTCTTAATCTTGTTTTTTATCATTTTATCTATGATGCTTGGCTGATATCCATTATTCCTTGCGATATTTTTGATAATATTAAGTTCTTTTTCATAGCTGTCTTTTTTAAGTGCAATCCTTAGAAGTCTGTGGGTCATACTATGAAAAGTGGACATTTTTACATTCCATGACTGATTTGAACTTGCGTGAATAATTGTATCAGTATACGTGGGTTTTCTAAATATTTCGAATTCTAATTTATTCGGTGTTCTTATTATTTTTAAATCTAAGAAATTTAATGAATTATCCGTCTCTGTTTCTATTGTGAACTGGATTTTTGAGTTTACACTGTTTAAATATTCAAGAAATTGACCCAATAGTCTTTCTGTACCGGTCCATATGCAAATAATATCATCGACATACCTGGCCCAAAAATGTATGTGTCTTGTATAATTCGTGTCGCTAAATAAATTGTTTTCAAAATTAGCCATATAAATTTCTGCCAGGAGGGTAAAATAATATAAATATTCCAACGAACTCAGAATAATTAATAAATTACGTAACAAAATTTACCAAAACAATTTAATTCTTTGCAAAGCTGACAAAGGTAATACTGTTACTATTCTAACAAAAGATGAATACCTACTAAAAATGAACACACTCATCAACACAGAAAACTGTAGAGAACTCAAGACCGATCCAACAAAAAAATATCATACCGCTGTAAAGAAAATTACAAAAACTTACAATGAAACCTTCTTAAATATATCGCAATCCAAACTAGATACCATGAACCCAAAATCTCCAGTCTTATACGGAATGCCTAAACTGCATAAAGATGGCATTCCAATGAGACCAGTCGTTTCTTATGTAAATGCTTCTGCATATAAACTTTGCAAACAACTCAACAGTGATCTACCATTATTTATCGATTTCAACTCGCCCAAAGCAATCAAAAATACAATAGAACTAACAACAAAATTAAAAAAACATACAGATACCTCCCAATGCAAAGTTAGTTTCGTTCGATATAAAAAGGCTTTTTTCCTCCATTCCGGTACAAGATCTTAAAAATATCCTCACTGAAAGAATTCGTGAATGCAATCTTGAAATCGTACACAAAAATGCTCTTATAGAAGCTATCAATGTATGTACCGAACAAAATTATTTTCTGTTCAATTCAAAATTTTACCAACAAACGAATGGATTACCAATGGGAAGCCCCCTGAGCCCCCTCCTGGCAGAAATTTATATGGCTAATTTTGAAAACAATTTATTTAGCGACACTAATTATACAAGACACATACATTTTTGGGCCAGGTATGTCGATGATATTATTTGCATATGGACCGGTACAGAAAGACGATTGGGTCAATTTCTTGAATATTTAAACAGTGTAAACTCAAAAATCCAGTTCACAATAGAAACAGAGACGGATAATTCATTAAATTTCTTAGATTTAAAAATAATAAGAACACCGAATAAATTAGAATTCGAAATATTTAGAAAACCCACGTATACTGATACAATTATTCACGCAAGTTCAAATCAGTCATGGAATGTAAAAATGTCCACTTTTCATAGTATGACCCACAGACTTCTAAGGATTGCACTTAAAAAAGACAGCTATGAAAAAGAACTTAATATTATCAAAAATATCGCAAGGAATAATGGATATCAGCCAAGCATCATAGATAAAATGATAAAAAACAAGATTAAGAAAAACAACACCAAGCATTTTTATGCCGCAACACCCGAAAAAGATTCTAAAAATTGGCATGCTATAAACTATATTCACAAATTAAGCTCAAGAATCACAAATCAGTTAAAGAACGAAAATATTAATATTATCTCTGTTAATAAGAATAATCTTGCATCGATGTTAAACAATAACAAAGAAAGAGCAAAATTTTGTGACAAATCTGGAGTATACGAAATTAAATGTAATATGTGTGACGCTATTTATATAGGCCAAACGGGCCGATCGCTCAATGATAGGCTAAAAGAACATAAATATTCAATTTTACACAATCAGAGAAAGACGGGCTTTGCCGAACATTGTATAGACCAGAACCATTTTTTTTAACATTAATAATACCAAATTAATACATAGCTGCAATAAAAGCAGGCTGTTAAATTACCTGGAAATTTTCGAAATTAAAAAAGCCATATACGACGGCAAAAACCTAACAAACACCCAGCTAGACTTCGGAAATACTCCAATTATTGATAGTGTAATAAATTTAACGAGATGAAAAAACCGACTTCCATTAGACAGCACTTTGAAACTTTAGTTTAGTTTATACATAACTCTCTTTGAGAATGGTCGCGAGGCCGAAACATGTTAGAGAATATCTTGAATATATTGTGAAACAAATACCAAGTGTTTTAATTATTATCATTGTTACTATGTTTCAACAAGAGCCAACCGCGCAATCAATCAAAACTATTTTTAACAGTTGTTTCTTTTGTCTGAATTTTTCAAACCTTTTGTCTCCTCCTCTTAGAAGACTGATTATGTAAAACGTACCGTTGGCTGATATTTTGCACATGCAATCTAGATATTTATAGTATGTTCAGAAAGACTTAGGAACATACCTACACTAGTCTATTATCCCTCATTTCCGCAAAATACTTGATTGATTGTCATGTTGGAACCACATCTCCTCCAGGTCAATACCATTCAAATTCGAAAGTAAATAATCATTAATCATTCCTCTGTGACCTTCCCCATTAATAGTAACGTGCGGCTTGAGTTGTTGGACAAGCTGGGTTTTTGGTAAGACACCACAAGTTCGACTTCCTGCCAAAGGCGACGAATTGATAAATTTGGATCCTCATCTACACTGACAGCAACAGTGGCGATATTTTCTTCGGAACGCACAGTATTTTTTGTCTTGTTTTTGTTTTAATATCGAGCAACGTGAAATGCGTTCGGAATTTATCGATAATTCGGCGAATACATCGCTCGGTTGGACGATTATGTGCACCATTAAATTTACAAAATGTTATGTAAGTTTGGCGCACAGAACACTCATTTTATTAAACAAAATTCGGCAATTTGCAAGCGTTAGAGGCTCGCAGACTCACAGTTCGTTTGACAGCGATCTCTGTCGGAAGGGATACACTAAAAAATCACCCGTTACAGAGTTAAGGCTTGAAAGTACGATTAGTGCCTATATTATCGTGTATACTTTTTAAATGACACAATGTATTAATGTACGAAAATATTTTATATTAATAATTGCTGCAACGCCAATGATTCCCTTAAAATGGTGGAAAACACCGCAACTAACGGAAAACTTGATGAATCGTCAAGGTGAACTGCAAATTTAGACCACACCTATTAATCATGTCCTGGCGAGAATCCTAAGCCTTTAGTCTAGTCCTTTCATCGCAAATGGTTCCAAGGGGGTTTTTTTATTAACGATTTTTTTAGACGAGATTTCGGTTCAACAAAGCTCATTTATAAAGGAATAATTTTAAATGATAGATAGATAGATAGGTTAAAAATTCTAAATAGTCGATTGACATTTTTGAAAATACCCCGTGGGCTAGTGAAGAATATTTAAAATATTCAAAAAACAAGGAAAATGTTTTCCTGTGCTCCACGTAAAAATTCTCAATCCTTCAGTTACCATCAAACGTTACCATTAAACACCTCCCGAGAACGGTTTCTGGCTTTAAACCGTCATCAGTCGGGCTCGAGTTGAACGTTTGAAAGCAATTGAAGGATTGACCAGGGTCCTGACCATATTAATCGGCCAAATCGGATGAAAGCAGCATCGAAATGCAGCTCACGCCATCTGGTGGTTCGTAAGAGTACTACTGTCCGAAACCGTTCGGACCCAAACTCAGGCCCTATATTCAGGTACCTGATATGCATGAAAATACACAGTGGGCTAGTGGAGAATATTTAAAATATCCAAAAAACAAGGACAAATTTTTCCTGTGCTCCACGTAAATTCTTAATCTTTCAGTCACTATCAAACGCCAACAAGCATCTCCAGAGACCGGTTTCTGGCCTTCTTGGACCGGTTCTTCTCCTTGTTTTTTGAATATTTTCGATTGATATTTTACTTCAATTTTTTTTTAATAAGTCGTTTAATAACATTTTCATATAAAAGAGATACGTAACAACTGAGTATAAGTTTTACACAAATTTCATAAGCATTAAAGGGCGTTTGTGGACCTTTTATACTGGTACTTTGTGCTATTAGGTCTTTAAATAAAACTGAAACAATTTTTTTTTCTTCAAAAGCGAAATTCTGAAAATAATATTTATCTAAAAATTCTAAAGGAAACGCATATAGAATGCATTTTCGCATATTTCATTATATGCGAAAAGACCAAGATGCGAACACAATGGATATATATATATATATATATATATATATATATATATATATATATATATATATATATATATATATATATATATATATATATGTATATGTATTTATTTATTTATTTATTTATTTATTTATTTAGTTAGAAGCTCTACAGGCCCTGAAGACCTAGGGCTTAATGTTCACAGTGTCGTATTTTACATATCAGTAGTTATTAGATTGCATATGTGATTTGACCATTCAATCCATTTTCACCAATTTCTCTACAGCACAATCTGACTATCCCTCTCCACTCCTTTATATTGTTTGCTATTTCCTTCCACTCCCCCATCCTTATCGTATCCAAATCTTCCTGCACTTGACCCATCCATCTTTTCTTTTCCCCTTCAATCGCTCTTCCACTTCTTCTCTATTGGCCTTCTGCGTAACACTAGATTTGTAATTCTTCCTCCGTCCATTCTCTCCACGTGTCCAAGCCATCTTATCCTAGGCGCTTTCACAAATGTTATTATATTTGGACTGTTGTAGAGTTCTTCCAGTTCATTGTTTGTTCTTCTCCTCCATTCCTCCTCAGTTCTCTTTCCACCATATATAGCTGGTAACATTTTCCTCTCCCACCTTTTCAGTTTCTCTTCCTCCATTCGGTTTAAGGTGAAAGTTTCACAGGCGTAGGTTATTGTAAGTTTTATTACTGTTCTATAAATTCTTTGTTTTGTGTTCCTGGACACATAGTTGGACTTGATCAGTGCCTTCAGACTTCCATATTTTCAGTTACCCTTTACTATCTTGGCATGTATTTCGTGCTCTTCGTGCCCGCCCTCTTCGATGGTAACTCCTAGGTAGAAGATTTTTTTAATTCTTTCAAAAATATATTCTCTTCCATCACTGGCTGCCATTGTCATGTGTTCCTTTTTTACCGATAGCTGTTGCATTTGTCCCCATCACCAGATATCTTGATTTATTTTCAAGCCGAAATTCTTCCTTTCTTTTTATGTTGATCTTATGGTTCTTTTTAGCTTTTTTTTTGGTTCTGGCCAGTACAGTCAGATCATCTGCAAAGGCCAAGCATTAGTTTTTGTTGTTGTATATTATGCCATCAGTTCTTAGCTTGTTGTTCCTTACTATAACCTCCAGTATCAGATTGAAGAGAGTCGTTGACATAGGGTCTCCCTGTCTAAGACCTCTTCTCACCTCGAATTCTTGCGATACATCACCATTCCATACTATACTACCTCGTTTGCTCCAAGGTCATCTTTGTCAAACTGATGGCGTGCTTAAGATCTATAAAAAGGGTATGCAGCTCTATTTTATATTCATAGCAAGTTACTTGGGTAACTTACCGGATCTCATGTGGAACACGCAATAGCCTGTGTTTCCGCCAAAATGAGCATTCGAAAATATGAGTTATTTGGTTGTGGAGAAGGACTCTCTGTTCTTGACGAGAGAGCATATGTCGATACTCTGATGAGTCTAACCACCAACAGACGAAACATGTAAGGGGTGTGTGGTCCCGGTCAAGCAACTAACAAATACTCACTTTGGCGGAGACGCAGGTTGTGCGTTCCACATGAGATATTTTCTTTAATTTCCAAGGCCCACTATTGCTTCTTTTAGTTTCCTACCGAGTGCAGATTATTTTAGTTATTTTTGCTTATTGTTATATAACGGCTACTCCAATAAAGAAATGTGACAACATTTTTTATTTCGAATTTTAAAATTTGGCAAATTATGTTTAAAAAAATACGGTGTTATACCATTTAAAAAAAATATTGCTTTAGTTGTTACTGAAGAAATCTGGCAACGCCGGGAAGCATTATTTAAAAATTTTTCTTGGTTAAGATATTTCCTACAACTTTACATTTGGAAATATTAGTTTATCACTTCAAATAAAAAAGTTGGTCTTTGTCAGGTTTTAAAAAATTACTCTGTATATATGTATAGAGCACTATGAAATCATGCTGTTCTAATACATTGAATACCTCTTGGATTTATCATTAAAAACATTAACATTTTTTTAAGTTACTAAAATACTAAACCATAATCACTGAATAATATAACTGCGGCTAATACTATAAACATTAACCGAAACATTGACAATTATCCATTTTAAGTAAATTATACCTCATTTTCAGCACTAGGTCATCAGTATTAATGAACGCGACAAGCATAAAACATTATATAACATCACCCTTATAGTTAAGCACCCGTTTCTTTTGTGTTGGGCAATTACCTAAGTTTTTGGTGTTTCTGCGGTTGCTTTTTGTAAAGAAACTCGTTTCACCGTCCATTCTGTGGTTTTTAACTCACATTCTTGCACTATTTAACCACGTATTTTTATACACTTTGATGAAATACCAAAAAATGCCCTCAGAATTTTGTTTCTTTCGACTGATGCATCAGCAAATATATTGATATATTTAGTTTACAGAAAACAATTATGCCCACCGTATTTCCCCCCCGGTTCTACAATGAAAGAATATACCAGGTATAAGCTATACTTGGAATAAAACTTGAAATGTCGAGCGGGAGTTTACGGGCGTTTTAAACTCTATTGCAAGTATAGCTTATACCTGGTATATTCTTGCATTGTAGAACCGACCCTAAGAGTAATACGATCATAGTCCCTATAAAAAAAATACCTCTGCGTAATCACTAAAATCGCAGCCTAAAAGACTAGACTAGACTACAGGAATGTGTAAATGTTGAAGGCTGGTAATTTGCACTTATGAGATTGTATTTAATTGTAGATTGTATTCTATTGTTTTTTGATAATACAATTTGTATACCTACTTTGGCAACCCTCTGTATTTTCTGATTGATTTTCTACAATTTTTTCACGCATTGAAGACTCGTTTTTATAATTGATCTTAGTAACTGCTAAAGGCAAAGCTTTTTTTACTTCGATCATATTAATAATGTTTAGTTTTCCAATAATACTGACCATTTCACATATTCTTCTAGGTTTCGAAGACACTCTAAAATGTTTTACAATGTATTTCATGTATTTAAATGAAATGGTTAAATGTATTGACAGATAAGATTTCTTTTCTCTGCTAATTCATAAAGAAATAAACACAAAATTTTGTACAGTGTAAGCCCACACGCATTGAAACTTAAGTACCCGACAGGTACTCACATTTGAATTATAACCATGGAAATGGAAGCTCTACTGTACTCTATATATATATATATATATATATATATATATATATATATATATATATATATATATATATAGGTGGGACCGAACGACAACCGTATAAATCAAATTCGCGTAAGTCGGGGTACAATTTCGTATATAAATGCATACAAATGTTTTACTGGGCCTAAGGGCTAAAGAAAACAATATTTTAGAAGGAAATTGTGTATTCAAATCTTAGATAATCAAACAAATTATGATATTATTTGAATGCAAAAACATAAACCGAAGTAATTTTGATATAAAGGGCTTCATAACGTCAAACAAACTCGTATGACTGGTCAAAGATTTTTCTACAAATAATTTTGTACGCCCTGTTTTGTAACTGAAACGCGCTATTCATTGGAGTCTATATTTTCTAAAATTTCCAACCCTCTTTTAATTGAACTGAGGAAATTCTGTCATGTTTGCAACCGTCATTTGATCTTCAGATTGAACTTGGTCACAAGAATCAGGTTCTTCAATGTTTTGATCACACGTTTCTATGAGCTCATCAAGTCAGCTCCTGATTATGTGAATCTAGCAGTTCTTGTACGTTCTTGTCATGCACTTCTAAATTTAATTGTCCAGAAAAATCGAAGCAAGGTCTTCAAAAATACGATCAATTTGACTTACGCTGATTCCGCCGGAGGAAATTCGGGATTTTTTTTCACTAGTGAAAACTAGTGAAAAAAAAAATCCCGACGCCATGTACAGTTTTTTTGTGATTTGATCGTGTAATAAGCTTTAAAGGTTTTGATGACACCCTGATCCCTCGGTTGAAGCAAGCTGGTTGTATTTGGTGGTAAAAATCAACTTTCACACGTGGGAGGAAATTAGTAAGAGTAGCACGAAGATGGCCTGGTGTATTGTCAATTAATAACATAATGATTTTCTTTTCTTATTTGATGCAGATGAATCAGTTTTACTTTGTTTAGATGACATAGTTGTTTTTAATAATATATTAATATAATCATTCCGGGTGTCGATCCATTAATTCTGAAAAAAGAAAAAACGTGGCAACGTGGCCGCGAGGTAGAAAAATCAATAAACGGACGCCCGACAGCATTGCCGAGCGCCGCAAATGCTCCCGAACTACCACGATATAATCTGCGCAGTCGCTTTTGTGGCCGGCCGGCTATAAAAGCGAACACAACAACCCGTGCACGTCAGTTGGACTCTTCAGTCGAAGCGGACAATACTTGAAAATGCTAAATGCGATGTTGGCAAAACCTGACTCTTTACAGGATCAACGGATCGACACTCGGAATGATTTAGAAACATACAT